>OVBE01000725.1:0-43721 GCA_900406425.1 Iberis pinnata
TATATATATATATATATATATATGGCTAATTATCTTAAAATGTCAATAGTAAAATAATCGGAATATATATATATATATATAGTTATTTATTTACAATCATATAATGAAAACATAAAATAGTTAAACGGATAATTGTTGGTAGTTTTCTTGAATTGTTCTCTGGTCTTTCTGAAATTTGAGTACCTTCCTAAATTATGAGTTAAGCATTCATAAATCTCGAGTTAGGCTAATACTATCTAGTCTAATATAAAACACATAGTGGAAGAGAAAGAGTTGATGGGAGAAAGAATGGAGAAATGAAATTTACAAAGACTTTTTAATTATGAACAAACCAAACTTGGTTCTCTTAAGAAAACACATAAAATTTTTAGAAATGGCGAAGGTGATGAATATGATGGGTTTAATAAGCTTGATGGCTTACTTCCTCAGCTGAATTTGGCCATACGAATTTCCTTGCAAATTTTATTTTCTCTAGGATGAGTGGATTCGTTAGGTACATAACATTGTGTGATCATTTGGGCTGAAACTCATAAACCAATTAACCAAACTGTTAAGATAAGCTTAAAGAAAATCAATCTTGAAAGATTTAAAATAGGAACATATTTACAAGTTATCTAAATATGTAAAATGAGTTGAGAATAGAAAATTGTCTTATTTAGAGAATAGAAAATTTTATTGATACTATTTCATATATAAGAAGATATTAAGGTGTGATATAACTTATTGTTGGTTTCAGAACCCCCTTAACAGGATTTTGCCTCAATTAGTGTCGTCCTTCGAAAGTTGACTCAATACGTATTATGCGCAAAAGGGGTGACCCGATAAGCTACCCACTTGAGTATGACAAAAAGGCAGCCGAACACCAAGGATGCAATAGGGTTGGGAAGGATACAAGCGCAGGTTGAGCAAGTGGTAACGGGGTCCAGGTGGTTCCGAATTAGTGGGGATTTGCCGAGATATTAGGGGTAACAAACCGAGAAGATCGGATCAACCCTAGCTAAGTGGATATGACTATAAAAGAAGAAGAAGGAGAAGGAAAAAAGACCTTTTGGCCAATTTTCTAATCATTTTATCGCGAGATTATTTGTAACTTAAATCACAAATGTATTCATTTGATTCAAATCAATAAAATCTATTTCGATATCAGTTTGTGTTGCGTCTTTTTCCTTATTAGACAAGAACTATCGAATTTCTCATTAAGATCAAGTTGACAAAATCATATTGTGGATTTTAGCATCCACAAATTCTGTTGTTTGTGGGGAATTAGGGTTTTATAACGCAAAAGGAAAACCGCAGCCAGATCCAGCGCTGTCATGGCCGTTAACGCATAAACGCAACTAGACGGATATACCAGCACGATCCAGGCGCTCCGCCAGTCCGTACAATCCATGTCAGAGAGACTGGAGACACAAGACGCTCTAAACAAGTCCTTGCTTGAACGGCTCGATCAAAAGGCGAAGGAGTCTGCAGACCGAACTAAGGCGATTACCAAAAGCCTCGACCGGGTGACCTCTTCACAATTGCGTCCGACAAGGACGTCCTCACGGCGATATCCGATCACAGGGGAACATTCTAGGATACTGCGTTTCACCCCAACCCCGTGCTCGGGTAAAATGCACGAACGCCGCCTCGATATCACCGAAACTCCGCCAAATGACGACCTCGAAAGGGACCAATCCAATGACGAGCTCGAGAGGCCAAGTTTCACTGCGAGCCCCAAGGTCTCAAACGATGAAGAAGATCGAACTGATCAATCAGAAAACCCCGAGTACGAGTCCGAAAGGAATGAGGAGGGTGACCGTACCCCACCTTCCCAATCTGATAAGCGACCCCAACATTTGACCAGGGAAATCCAGGAGATGAAAAACTCCCTTCAGGAGGTCGTCCAACAAATGAACTCCAAGGTTTACCAGGCCATCAGTTCAGCTTCCAAGCTAGACCGATTGATGGAGGAGACACTCCGTAGCCCGTATGCCTCGCACATAAAAAATGCAAAGGTGGGGAACCCGGGGAAAATCAAAATCCCTATGTAGGAAGGAAAGACAGATCCTAGTGTGTATATGAACGCTTTCCGTATCGCAGTCGGGCGAGCGCAGTTGGACGAGCATGAAAAAGACACGGGTTACTGCCAACTCTTCAGCGAGCATATTCAAGGTCCAGCACTCACCCGGTTCTCTCGACTACCTAAGGGATTGATTCACATCTTCAACCAAATGAGCTTGATGTTCTTGAAGCATTATTTGGTATATATCGAGCGAGTCATCTCGGACACATACATGTGGAGCATGACTCAAGGTCATAACGAACTCCTCCGGCAATTCATCGATAGATTCAAAGAGGTAATATCCCGGGTGGTGGTCACTGGCAACGCTGCCATCGCTGCCTTCAAAAATGCGGTCTGAGGAGAATTTGAATTCCAGAAAGATCTAATATTGAACCCTCCAGCTACAATCGACGATGCACTGCACCGGGGGAAAGTGTTTGCACGAATAGAAGAGGACTTGATCGAAATGTGAAAAGAAGCCGAGAGAAAAACCCCACAAACCAGATAGTTGTCCTGAAACGAAATTCCCTAGGAGGGAACCATGCCGTTTTCGCCGGAAGGCCCAAAGGTGGACCTTGGAACCAATGGAAATGATCTGAGGAGCAAGGGAGCGTCAAGAAACATTGCGATTACAACAACCAAGATGGCCATTCCACCAAAGAATACAGGAGCTTCAAATCCTTCCTCTAGAACAAATACTAATCTGGAGAATTAATCGAATCCAGCAAGGCGAAGGCTGCGAGTTCACAGACAGAGACGGACGACCAGAATGAGGAGACCAATCCCCCAAAGCGGACTCGGGAAGATTTACCTCAGATGGCTCCAACCCCACCATTCAAGAAACGGATTAACATGATCATGGGGAACCACCAATTCGGACTCAAATCGGTCACAATGATCAAAGCCTACGGACTCAGGGCGGCTGCATGCTATAAATGGCAAGTCAAGCCCCCGAGGCAGAAAAACCCATAGCGTTCGACGAGACAAACACCACATGGCTCTACATACCTCACACTTACCCACTGGTCATCGACCTAATCCTAGAAGAATACGAGATTGCAAGGGTGCTCATAGATACTGGAAGCTCGGTAGACTTGATTTTCAAAGAAACCTTGACAAAATGGACATAGACCTGACTCGAATTACGAGCGAGACCTCCATGATGATTGGGACAGTCAAGTTGCTTATGCATGCCTCATAGGTTCATGTTTTAATTCCTAAAACTACACTGTAGATAAAAGATCTTTGTAGTATAGTAAAGGGTCGAATCCCACAAGGACCAGATAGTGAGACTCTCAGTTCTAAAATCGATTCCAGCTAAGAAAAAAAATAAAAGAGAGATTGTTTTCGAAACGATTGAAAATTAAAGCTAATGATTAAAAAATAATGTATACCAATTAAATAAAACGCTAGGAGATAGGAAAGTTCCACAGGTATTCAGATTTGAAGTTCAGGTTGACAAGCAAGATTAACAAATGAAAATAGTTCTCAACTCAAAAGACAACAATAGACTAATCTCCTCCCGAAGTATTGGATCTCTATGATAGAATTGCTAAAAATAAAGAATAACCTTCTCTCGAAATCTTAGATCTCTAAATTAAAAAATTAAAATCATGCAGTGATTACATATTCGATATGTTCATAAGCATCAAAGACAATACTCCCGCAAGTAGAGACACTTATTCATCTAGACTAGGTCAGATTAAATAAAACAAATCCCTTTGTATTTATTAAAATAAAATCATGAACTAGGTGATCAAGCTAATTCAAGCAATGATAACAAATCTAGACTAAGAACCTAACAAATTGAATCCATTAAAGTCAAACCTTAACCATCAAAACTTGTCTTCCATGGGAAATCCCTAAAACCTAACAAAGAGACTACTCAAACATAGCCAAGCAATCAACAATCATCAATAGAGAAAGCATGATAAAAAACAAGAATTAATAAAATAAGAGAGTTCATAATTCTTCTCCAAATACATGTGTCTGGATTCGTCTCTCTCAGAAAAGCTCTCAAAAGTAATGAATTGTAAACTGAAATGTGTTGTGAGTTATGTTATAAAACCCTAAGCCTCTAGCTTATATAGAGTTCAAAAAAAAAAAGAATATAAAACCTAATAAGGAAAACCAATGATAAGTCTTGAGGACGGAAACGTCATTTTGGAAACCTTCAAATAATCTCGAGCATATGGATCGATCGATCTAAGTGTGGATCGATCGATCCAAACTTCTGTAAGTTTGATAAGCTTTCGGATCGATCGATCTCCACACAGATCGATCGATCTACTCCATCACGTGCTGCACATGTTTTTTCTGCGAGACAGCTTGACCAGTCTTCAATAAAATCGCCATAACTTTTGATTGCATCAATGGATTGACCTCAAATCACTTTCATACGAAAGCTAACTCACGTGGCCAGTTTGAGTTAAAATCACATCTCATTCCAATCATAGTAACATCTCCAAATGTTGATTAAATTTTGGCTCTTCTGCTGAACTCTCGTGTTGGATTTGTCAAATCGCATCCATTTTGTGCACAAATCCACCTTTTTGCTCCAGAACGTCCAAAACACCTAGAAACATGAAAATATACCAAACCACAGGGAAAATACTCGAATGATGACAATAGAAAGTATAAATACCCACTAAAAGCATCAAAATCGAGCGATATCAATTCCTCCTGACTTAGATCTTTGCTTGTCCTCAGGTGAAGCAAGACCCAATCTAGAGAAAATGTTTTGAAACCATACATGAACTCTCAGAATCTCAGCAACCGCAAGCATAAATATCAAAACTTAAAAGACAATGATCCTAAACAACCACTATGAAAGAACTGTTTACCACCACATAACTAAAAACATGTTTCCTACTCTAAATCCAAAATCAATCAAACCATCAAGTCATCTTAACCAGCTCCTTAAGTTCAATTCAATTAAAATAGATGCATTCTTACCTATGGGGTATCGATTTAATGCGCACAAGCACCTCTTTGTCATCAATCGACTTCTGGTCCTGACCCTTTTTCCCCTTTCTCACTTCTTTTTTTCTTTTCTCGTTTTATTATTGCTTTTCTTTTTCTTTTATTTTTCGCATATCTGCGCTTTTCTTTTCTTTTTACTTTTTAAGCAAACGACAATTCACTGGGGTTGACTACAGACTTCTAGGTCACGCTTTCAACCCTTTTTTTGAACCATTTTTTATTTTATTTTCCGAAGGGAGAGAGAGAAAGGATACGGATCATACTGAAACAACTTGTCAGTTTTACAGAACACTGAAGAGCAAGACACTTAGCTTTCAAAGTATCTTACCACCACAAGCAAGAGAAATTATGTTCAAATTAAGTCCTATCATGGCAGAGCTAGCATCAAATCATCAACAATCCAAAAGATTCAGACTTTCAGAAACAAAACAATCAGCAATGGGGTTCCAATCATAAACATATCAGTTAAATCTCAACCAGTAATCTAAAAAGATCAATACTATACTCACATTAGGTTGGTTATCATCACAGATTCTGGTCATTGTTCCTTTGACTCGACTAAACACAACTAATTGAAAACCGAATTTTTTTTTTTAAAATTTTCACCAATTTGAATAAACATCCAAAAAGACATAAAACATGGGTAGTAGCTATACTCCCTCTCCCAGACTTATATTACACCGTCCCAGTGTGAAAATAAACCCAAGAGAAGGAATAATGACCATAAAATAAATAGATAAAACGAATGGTTCAAAAGAGTTTTGGTACTTACCTGGAACAAGAGATCGGCTGGTTTTTAATACGAAGGATCGATCGATCCCTGGACGGATCAATCGATCTCTGACAACGTGTTAGAGAGATCCATGGGCATGGATCGATCGATTCGTCAATGGATCGATCGATCGGTATGTCCGACCTAATTTCCTGAATTTTCCTGAAACATCTCTTAAACTCAAAACTAAAAATTAATAGGTTAGTAAACTAAATAGGACTGACTCTAATAAAAAACCAAATAAGAAGAAAAAATCAAATTAGTGGGTCGCCTACCACTCAGCGCTTTATTTAACGTCTATACCTAGACTCGCTTACCTTCTATGCTGAATCTACATCAGAACTAATAGAGGCATCTTATTCATCGCTGCCTTTTTGAAATCCATTCCCTTGTCTTGAAGGTCTTGAGCAAAGAGATTTCTAACCTTAGAGAAAGGTTTTGGAAAATATTTGCTCTTCACCCTATACTCAACACATTCTTCACTTAATGACTTGGGAATTAAATTAAGATGATTGTCCTTTTTGAATTTTTCAAATTCCCTTCACCTTTATCCTTGTCTTTTGAAGCTGGTTTTGGGGCATCTTTTTGTTTTCCTTGATCATTCAAATCCAACTCGGCATTCTCATCGATCTTCTTCAAGTTTATCTAACCCCTTTTCTTGATTCTTGGGGTTGAACCCTTGATTGGAACTTGAGATACCTTGTTCATGATATTAACATCAAAGTCTTCAGATTCGGCTTGAGAAACCTGCACCGCTTTTACCTCTTTGATCATGATGATCCTTGATGTAGGTATGTAACGTACTAAGGGATAATAGTACGTTTTCTGGATGTTCATGAGATAGATTCGCTTCTTGGGAACATGCATCACAACTCCTACTGATGCTAAGAAAGGTCTCCCTATAACTACTGACCCTTCTGAATTTCCATTTGTGTCAAAGACATGGAAATCAACAGGGACTATGCAATCCCCTACTTGCACCACCACATCAGCCACAAAACCACTTGAAGACATAACAAAATTGTTAGCCAATCGAAAGACATTCCTGATGGTCTGATATTGTTAATTCCCAGCTTCTCAGCGACCATCTTTGACATGACGCTAACATTAGCACCAGTATCACAAAGTGATTCCTTGAAGAGAACTCCTTTTACTTTAACTGGAATTACAAATTCTACTGGATACTCTGACTTCTAAAGTCTTATTAATGGAACAAATTGTTGAGAAACAACATCATAGTACACATGTTCTTCATTAGGAACCTGAGGTCTATTGAGGCACGAGATCTGAACTTTTGAAAGTTGCTTTGAAGTTTGTGCAGGTTTCAGAGGCGGATCGATCGATCTTTTTTCGCAAGTTTCTGAATTGGATGGATGTGACAATGTATAAGTGCTAAAGCCAAGCCCAGTCTCGCGACAATGCATTGAAACATGTGACAAACATTCTTAACGAATGAAACGTTTACCTCCCATTTAAACATTCGATCCCTCGAATAGGTATGTCACCATATAACAATATACTTGATATCAAATGCATGCGGGTTTTTGCTAAGTAATCACCTATGATACTACCTAAGAAAGTACGTTGACACCTAGATGGAGGCCTAAAACTGGCTCAGCACGCAGTAAACATATGCAGAAGACAAGAAAAATAAAACACAAATATTCGCATAAATTAAGCCAACTTAATGTTTTGGGTGACAACCTCCCCAAGCAACCAAGTGAAAAAGAAATTAAACAGTTTAGATAAAAGCCTCCCAGCCACCATGTTCAAATTCGGATTAGATTCAAATAAAACTAAAAGAGAAGAGATAGAAGACGCCCTAGGCGTTTAAGATCTGTCCAACCGCGAGGGCTGCTTTCCCTGCGATAGTAGCAGCTTCCTCGATGCAGCTGCGACCTCCACTGCCTTATCGAGCGCCCCACATGCGTCGACATCGACCTTCTCAGCATCCCTGCCACCAATTGTTCCTCCAGCTAGAATCTCATTCTTCTCTGCTTCAATAGCGGCTTCCTTAGCTAGATCAAGGGTTGGAAGGTTCGTACCATAGGGGTTAAGACCTTTGACCGGATTGGGGTCGTAGGACTCACTTAGATCAAACCTAGTGGGAGATGTTACCTAATCCTTCTCCAGGTCCAACTTCTTGAAGTCCCATATTTCCAGTTCTTCGTTGAACCCTACCATATCTCCCTCCAGGTCCTTCGTTTCCGACTCCAACGTTGTCTCCCCTTGGGTCAAAATTTTGATCAGCTCGAGATTGCCTTTAATTTGCTCCACTTGCACCAATTTTTCTTACTATACCCTTTCGTTTGCAACCTTCCCCGTAACCTGCACCATCCTCTTTGCAAACCTTGCGTTCAACTCATTTTCTTTGTCCTTAATCTTTTGTGCAACATGGTTATCTACCTCCACCAGAATAGTCTCCAACTCTTTGGCCAAACTACCCACCTCATCCTTCAACTTTCTCTTGGCTCTATCGAAAGAAGTCACCTCCTCGTTCAACCGTTCAGTATCCCTCATCATCAGAATTTCTAGCTCCATAAGCCCAGTTCGTAGCTTACCGTTAGTCAGCACTTCCACCCTCCTCACTACCGTTTTCAACTCAACAATGGCCTCATCAGCCCAAGTTGTCGCATCCGCAACTAGCTCAACCCCAAAGTTCTTTTTTTCCTTCCTCAGCTTGTCGTCTAAAACCCCCACCAGTCGGTTTGCTAGAGGGGTAGCTTGAAAAAAACAAGATACAACTCAGTCAAAATAAAAAGCTTGGTGGAAACACGGAATGGATAACGAGAAGCATTCATACCATAGCATGAGAACAAGCACACTCCGCTTACTCCCTTTGCACTGGGAGCGACCTGTGACCATACACCTTGAGCCTGCCTAACCGGAGCTTGGATACCAGTTCGGCACCGATATCATCATCCTCGACGATAAGAGGCTGGTTTGGCCAAGTGAAGCTGAAAGAAATATGCCATAGTTGTGGGCCCCAACTGGGGACGACTCCTGCGTGCGAGCTCTTTTCTCTGCCAGAGCATCAACGTGGTGAGTACTGCGTCGAACTGGAAGAGGACGAGACAATTTCTTATGGGAACTTGCAGACTTCTCCTACGAGCATAGCCGCATGACGAGTCAGAGACATCAATGGGATCCACGTCCATCGAGTCCTGGTCTTTAGATGCCTTGACCCCGCTGAGCAATATTAGAGTCCACCCAGCTAGGGGCGCCCTGGGAACTTTTCAACTTGTGAGATTCGCGATAAGGTATAAAATTCATAATTGTGACAAATGGACACAGAGGCGAAGTATCTATAGGAAACCATGTAGCAAATTTCACACAATTTGGACAAACTAAAAGAGGATCCGGGTTCAAATACTTACATGAAGATGATTCAGAAAGCAATTCTAGCGGAAGCCAATTGCTAGAGACTCTTTCCTCGTCAAACGTGCTCCAGTTGTTCAGCCGGTTACTTCCAAAAAGATGCCAATTCCTCAGGTACTGAGGAGAAGGATTCCCGACTTGAACCAAATGCGATATTTGTAGACACCAAAAACCAAGGAAAAAGAGAAGGTCAGTAAAAAAATTACACATGGAAAATCAACAGCCATAGAGAAAAAAATCAGAAGCAACAAGACGACATTAATAAAAAAATAACAAAAGAAACCTAGGAGATTAGTCAAAGATTTAAAGGCAGTTCACACCAATTTCCCTAGTCCACCAAGATTGTAGGGCATTGTGACCCTTAGTCCCAAAAGAAAGATGATTCACTTCTAAGAAGAAGTAGAACCGGTCCCAATCAGTTTTGTCTTTTGGAGTTTTTCTAGTTGTAAGCCCCTAGTTGGGTTTGTTTGCAAGGTACCGTAGACCACCCTTTGGCACCCTTTTAGCATATGTAGCCACTTCGAGCATATCATAACCCAGCTCTAACCCGTTTTCCCTTTCCTGGATCATTAAGAAGATCGCATGCCGAACCCCTTTAGGCATCAGCTGGCTCAAGGCTATCCCCCGACGACGCGCATATTGAACCAAAAATTCATGAACAGGAAAGCACAACCCACAGGTCTTGAAGAAGCTCTTGTAAACCGTGACAAATCCGGTTGGAGGATTATTAGGGAACTGACAAGTTTCAGGGATCAGGAACCTGATATCAGAAGGGAAGTCAAATTGTTCCCAAATCGCAATGGTTGACCGAGAGTCCGAAAAACTATAATCCATGGAGCCGCAGCCCCCTGGACCTCGTACCATAAGCCATGAGAGTTCCGACGCTGGTACTAGCCGCATGGTGCAACGAAGAACTCCTGTTTCGAGAATGAAGTGGGAGTTGTTTTGACATAGTGAGTAAGCCGAGGCGGAGGAGGGATTAAAGAGAAATAAGCAGAGATAAAATAAAATCCGAAGAAGATGAAAGTGAATTTGGGGAGAAAAATTGCAAACCCTAACAGAAATTAAGGAGATAAGACGTGAAGAGACTGTACCTTTTTGTCGAGTGAGGAAAGAGGGAGAGTTAGCAGTTGAAAACAGAGTGGGGGAGACGGTTCCAAATAATTAGAGAGAGAGTAGTAATAACTGCCTCAGAGGACGCAGAACTGCCTTTTGTAGGCGTAATGATGATAAGTTTGATATACCGCATGCAAGGAGGAACAACCGCCGGACTGTTGAGATTTCCCCGAATCAAATTTCCAACAAACCAACTTGACAAGTATTTAATTTTTGGATTAATAGAAAGTATTCGACCTCGCAGCAAGAAATTGTAAATATATATATATATATATATAATAATAAAAACGATAAAAAGGATGTGTACGCATGAAGTGGCAATAGCAATCAAAGGTCATCTTTGAGCGTGAAATTCTACTAGAAACTCACTAATCGGTTTTTGAAGGACACCCAATTCGCTAAGCTCATAGGGAGACCTGGAGCCTAATCTGTTGGTGTCAAAACCCCCTTAGCAGGATTTTGCCTTAGCTAGTGTCATCCCTTGAAAGTTGACTCAGTACGTATTAGGTACAAAAGGTGTGACCGGATAAGCTAACCACCTGAGTATGACAGAAAGGCAGCCGAATACCCAGGACAGAATCATGTTGAAGGATACAAGCGCAGGTCGAGCAAGTGGTAACCAGGTACAGGTGGTTCCGAATTAGTGGGGATTTACCAAGATATTAGGGGTAACAAACCGAGAAGATGGGAAAAACCCTAGCTAAGTGGAGAGGACTATAAAAGTAAGAAGAAGGAGAAGGAAAAGGACCTTTTGACCAATTTTCTAATCATTTTATCGCGAGATTATTTGTAACCTAAATCACAAGTGTATTCATTTAATTCAAATCAATAAAATCTATTTCGATATCAGTTTGTGTTGCGTCTTTTTCCTTACTAGACAAGAACTATCAAATTCCTCATTAAGATCAAGTTGAAATAAATCATATGGTAGATTTTAGCATCCACACATATGAGTCGTGAAAGCTTAAGGTTTTGTGATATTTTCCTTGAGATAGTAAGAGAGATATTCTTATTCTTGTCTGAGTTACTTAACTTAAAAAGTTTATTTGGTAGAAGAACCTACACGAATCAATCCATAAGAAATCATGGCAGATGATGCCGATATACCGATAAAATCAAAAAACGAAGGAGGATCTTCTTCTATCACCTTTCCTATGTTAACAACAATGAATTATACAATTTGGTAAACGAGGATAAAGCTTGCTCTAAAGGTACATAAAGTATGGGAAATCATTCAATCAGAGACAGAGACGAATGACGTTGAGAAGAATGATATGGTTGTTGCTCTACTGTTCTGATCAATACCTGATCCTCTTATTATTCAAGTAGGGGAACTAAATACATCAAAGAAGACTTGGGAAGCAATTAAAGCAAGACATATTTGAGCAGAAAGAGTAAAAGATGCAAGATTACATACCCTAATGTCAAATTTTGAGAAATTACATATTAAAGACACATAAAAGATTGATAACTTTGTTGGAAAAATATCTGAAATCCCTTAAAAATCTACAGATTTAAGAGTAATCATCAAAGAACCAAATCTAGTTAAGAAGTTCCTATATTTCCTACCTCGGAGAAAATACATACATATTGTGGCAAGCGTTAGAACTCAATACAACAACTTTCGAAGATATCATAGGTAGACTTAAAGCCTATAAAGAAAGGATCGCTGAAGAAGAATATGACCAGGAAGATCAAAACAAACTAATGTATGTTAATTGTGGATGCCAAAACCCACAATGAATTTTTATCTAGTTATCTCAATGAAGAATTCGTTGTTCTTGTCAAAATTAGAAAGAATTCGCAACACAAACTCAGATCGAAAGAAAGAAAAGTGTATTTTTATTTATTTCAATGATGTTTCTACAAAAGAAAAATAGACCAATCTAAAGCTTAGTTCGAAAAATATATATCCCTTGATCTCCCTCTCTTCTTGCTTTATATTTCCCTCCGTCTTGCTCAGGTTGTTCCGATCTTCACGGGTTGTTGGGACTGCGATCTTGGTGTCTTCTCCCTATCTCAAAACTATCATGACTTAGTCTTTGTTTGCTCGGCTTGTGCTCACCTTCTGCCCAGGTCGTCTATGACTTGAGCATCCGATCACTCGCTTTCCATGCCTAGATAGGGATCTACATGGTAAATTATCTTGCACTCTGGTACACGCTGAGCCGTTGTCCAAGAAGTGATACTGGTTGAAGTAGAAACCTGCTGAGGGGGTTTTGACACCAACAGATTAGCCCCCAAGTCTCCCTACGAGCTTAGCGAGTTGGGTGACCTTTGAAAATTTGTGGAAATTCAACTCGAGATTTTCCGTTTCGCAACGATCTCCATTTTTCATTCTTATTTAACTACGCAGTCGTTTACATATGGTAGTTACGTATGCATTTGAATCCTTTGTGATGAACCGGATAATCCCATTATTCCCCAAAGATTTAGCATTAGTTGGGCCAATTTGTTATGATTTCAGTTGAGGAAATCTCAACAGTCTCGCGATTGATTTTATCCTAACACGCGGTGTGTCCCCCTATTTCGAATTTCAAAAGTGTCATGATTACACCTACAAAAGGTGGTTTTGCACACTTCAAGGCAGTTACTGCTACTCTCCCCTCTCTCTCTCTCCTCAAGCGCTTGGAACCGCCTCTCCACTACACATTCAACCGTCCACTCCTTCTCTCTCTTTACACAGCCTAAGGTACATTCACTCAATTTCTTATCTTTCTATAATTTCTGCTAGGCTTTGCTATTCCCCCCTTTTCAATCCATTTTATTCTCCTTTGATTTGTTTCCGAATTTCCTTGGATTTTCATCCCCTTTCAACTTTCCTTCTTCTAATTTCTCTCCCACTCCTCGGTTCATTCTTCATGTCGAGACAAATGGTGCTTCGCTGTCGCAGCAGAAGCTCGTCGTCGCATCCTGCAGCAAGTGCGAGTGTCGGAAGTTCCATTGTTTCCGGTGCGAAATCCAGGGCGGCTGCAGCTCCGCAAATCATGGCCTTTTCTTCTTCTCGCTCATCTCTTACGTCGGTGAGAACGCTTTGGGAGCAGTTTGATCTCCCATCTGGTGTCAAGTTCTTAATCCCTAACCCGGGCCAGGTTCAAAAAAATCCCCCCATTGGGATTTGTCACGGTCTCTGAAATATTTTTCAAAACATGTGGGTTGTGTTTTCCTGTTCCCGAGTTGTTGGTTCGGTATCAGCGTCAACGAGGGATGGCTCTGAGCCAACTGATGCCCAAAGGGGTTCGGCATGGGATATTCCTGATGGTCCAGGCGAGGAAAAACGGCTTCGAACTAAGTTGCGATATGCTCGAGGCTACTACGTATGCTAAAACGGGTACGAAGGGTAGTCTTTGGTACCTAGCCAATAAACCCAACCCAGGGTTCACAACTGGCTAAGCCCCCAAAGGCAAAACCGACTAGGAGCAGTTTTATTTTTTTCTTGAAATTAATCATCTCTCTTCAGAACTATGAGTCCCAGTGATGTACAGTCTCGGTGGACTAGGGAGATTGGTGTGAATCCCTTCTTTACTTTCTTAAAAATTGAATCTTACGCCATCTTGCTTGTTTGTTAGATTGACGCTTTCTGTTGTATTTGATCTTTTTATGTTGGTTGATTTTTGGGCATTTTTGGGTGATTGAGTTTCTTTTTCTTTCTTATTTTGGTATTTGTCAGTCCCGCATCTGACTCAAGTTGAAGATTCTTCCGCTGAGTATCTGAAGAATTGGAGACTTCTCGGGAGCAACCGGTTGAACAACTGGAATACCTTCGACGGGGAAAGAGTATCCCGCAACTTGCTACCGTTAGAACCGCTATCCGAATCTTCCTCAAGTAAGTTTTTTGCTTAGGTTTTATTTTGGTCCATTAGGGTCGCATGATGTTTGATGTGGGTTTGTTGCAGGTGCCCCGTCTCAGTGTCTACCTGTCTCTATAAAGAATCCCATCCTGTATCGCAAAGCTCGCATATTAAAAAGTTCCCAGGGGGCTCCCAGCTTGGCTGGATTCAGTGCTGCTTAGGAGACCAAGACTCCCAAGGACCAGGCTCTCATGGAGGTAGACCTTATTGAGGTCTCTGACTCATCCTGCGGTGATCAGCGTCGGGAAAAGGCTGCAGGTTCTAGCAAGAAATCATCTCGTCTCCCTCCGATTCGGCGCAGCACTCGCCACCTTGATGCCCCCTCAGAGAAGAGGGCTTGCACTCAAGAGATATCCCCAGTCGGTGTTCATGATCACAACAGATTTGCGTTCAGCTTCTCTTGGCCTAACCAGTCTCCCATGGTGGAAGAAGGGGATCTCTGCATGGAGCTGATGACTAAGCTTCGCCTGGGTGGTCCTAAAGTTTACGATCATAGGCCGCTCTCTGTTCAGAAGGAATATGTTGACTGGACTCGCTCCCATGCTGAGGTATGGTTGTTGTCCTCTTCATTTCAATCTTCTTTTGGTTAGGAAACTGGCTCCTATTTTGATTGATGCGCTACTTATTTTTCCTAGACCGCGGCTTTGGCTAACCAACTGGTAGGGGTTCTGGATGACGAGTTGAGGAGAGCAGAGAAGAACTCTAGGATTAAATTGATTGAGGATGTGACGATGAGAGCTGATAAAGCTATTGGAGAATTGAAAACTATAGTGAGGCGGGTGGAAATGCTCACGGATGAGAACGGTAGGTTGAGGGTTGAGGGCTGAGGTAGTCGAATTGGAAGATTTGAGGAAGAAGGATGTAGAGAGGTTGAGTGCAGAGGTAGCTCGTCATGATAAGGCCAAGAATGATTTGAAGAATGAGGTGGCTTCCATGGCTAAGGAACTGGCGAGCCTCATGAAGGATATGGACGATCAGATGGAGCAGAAGCTTAAAGAGAAAGAAGACAAGATGACAGCGCAGTTCGTCAGGAAGATGGATCAGGTGAAGGGGAAGGTTGTAAATGAAAGGGTGTATCAGGAGAAGTTAATCTTACCAAAGAAACGGAAGTTGAGGGCTTAGGTGGTCTTACGCAGATGTGGTATAGCATTCTCCCCTCGGTTTCGTCGGAGTATTGGTAGATAGGATAGGCGAAAATGACAAGGACTGGAATGGTTGGCGATGGACATCAGTAATGAATTGCATGTGGATAATCCATTTGGTTGTATGCGGCATGGTGTATTGTACGTCCTGGAGCTGGTCCACCGATTTAGCAGGAGTCCCCAGGTTGTGGCGAGCTTGTCCTGTAATAAAAAAGGACGAATACATCTCCCCCATTTTTTGAGAAAAATTCATGAAGAAAGAGAGGGCGGGCTGGGTGGAAGTGTGAAGGACGAATACATCTCCCCCATTTTTTGAGAAAAATTCATGAAGAAAGAGAAGGCGGGTTGGGTCAGAGTGTGAAGGACGAATACATCTCCACCATTTTTTGAGAAAAATTCATGAAGAAGGAGAGGGCGGGCTGGGTTGGAGTGTGAAGGACGAATACATCTCCCCTATTTTTGAGAAAAATTCATGAAGAAGGAGAGGGCGGGCTGGGTCGGAGTGTGAAGGACGAATACATCTCCCCTATTTTTGAGAAAAATTCANGGAGAGGGTGGGCTGGGTTGGAGTGTGAAGGACAAATACATATCCCCCATGTTTTGAAAAAAATTCATGAAGAAGGAGATGATGCGAACTGGAAATAATAAATTACAACAGCTGAATTCCTTTGGAGGAATTGCCTACGTACCCCGGAGGTGGGGATCAAGCCGAGGTCGTAGTTTAGTGATTTGAAAAGTACAAATATGCGTGAAAATAAAAGGGGAAATAATTTTCTAGTCGTCAACAAAAATATTTCTTCAAGTGTTGAGCGTTCCAAGGATGTCGCTCTTCGTTCTCTTTGGTGTCCTCTAGTTCATATACTCCTGGCTTGATGACCTTGGATATTTTGTATGCTCCTTCCCATTTGATACCCAACTTTCTTGCGTTCTTTTCGGCCCTTGCGGGGAAGACTTCCCGGAGCACGAGCTCTCCTTCGGTGAATTGTCTCTTCCTAATCTTCTTGTTATAGAATTGTGCTGCTGCGTTGTGGTAGTTTTGCAAATGTATTGTTGCCTGGTCTCTCCTTTCATCAATGGTATCTGCTATGTCGATGAGCATATGATCATTTTAATCCATGTTCTCAGGTGCCAGCTCGAATTTGACGTTGTGAACTTCAGTTTCAGCTGGTATTACTGCCTCGGCTCCGTACACTAAAGCGAATGGTGAGTCGTTTGTTTCTCTTCTGTGTGTTGTTCGGTAAGACCAGAGTACCCCCTCCAATTCGTCTGCCCATATACCCTTTTTGGTGTCCAAACTTTTCTTTAAGTCGTCTAAGATTGTCTTGTTAGCGGCTTTGGCTTGGCCGTTGGCCTGTGGGTAGTACAGTGTTGAGAATGTTAAATTTATGCACATTCATTTGCAAAAGTCTTTGAATAGATCGAAGGCAAACTGGGGACCATTGTCGGTGTGGATTTCGTAGGGGATCCCATGGCGGAAAATTATGTTCTTCTAGATGAAGGATTCCACGTTCTTGGATTTGACTTTGGCGAATGATACGGCTTCTATCCATTTGGAAAAATAGTATGTTAGGAAGAGGAGGAAACATTTCTGTTTTGACCTGTGCATTGAGCCAATTATGTCCATGGACCACCTCATGAATGGGTAAGGTACTGTGATGGATTGCATTTCCTCAGTTGGTCTGTATATCAATGGCGCGTGCTTCTGGCATTTCTCGCATTTCAAAGTGTATTGTTCGCAGTCTGTGATCATGGTTGGCCAGTAGTATCCATATCGCTTTATTTTGAATGCTAGTGCCCTGCCACCTGAATGATTTATGCATGCTCCATCATGCACCTCCCTTATTATCTTCTTTGTCTTGTGGCCGGATATGCACTTTAGTAGCAGGCCGCGTACACTCCATTTGTAGAGGTTGCCGTCTAATTGAGTGTACCTAGCGCTTTTCGCTTTAAGTTTTCTGGCGTCCCATTTCTTTGGTGGCAGGATCCCATCTGGGTTGGCGTTGTATTCTTGATTGAATCTTGGATGACACAGGTAGCTTTCGCGATGGAGATGATGGGCCTATCGATTGTTTCAACCGATACGACCCTGGTCGTCTGCGGATCCGTAGTTGAGGCCAATGCGGCTAGGGCGTCAGCAGGTATGTTTTCACCTCTAGGGATTTTTATTAGGTCGAAGTCTGCAAATTCACTGAAAAGGGTTTTCACCACGCCTAGGTATGCTTCCATTCCGTTGTCCCTCGTCTTGTATTCTCTGTTGAATTGGTTTGCTACTAGTTGGGAGTCGCAGTATGTTGTTACTCGCTTAGCGCCAATTGCCATTGCCAGTTGCAGCCCGGCAATTATTGCTTCATATTCAGCTTTGTTGTTTGATGCCACGAAAGTCAATCGAAATGATTGCTCGACCATCTCCCCAGTTGGAGAGACCAAACGTACTCCTACTCCGGAACCTTGTTTTGAGCTTGCCCCATCTACGTATAATGACCATTTTGCTTCATCTGGCTATACTGCTGGATTCATCTCATGTGGTAGTTCTATTAAGAAGTTTGCCAGGTTACTACGAACGTGCACTTGGCTGGGTTCAGCTTCATCCCGTAGGTATTTAGTATTTGAAAATAAGTGCGCAGGTCGCCCACGTGAGTGTCCTTGTCGGAGGATTTGACTAGCATGTCGTCAATGTAGACTTCCATCATTTTCCCAGTTTTTCCGAGAACATTTTGTTGACTAAGCGTTGGTAGGTTGCACCTGCATTCTTCAAGCCGAAAGGCATTACTTTGTAGGAATAGATGTCTCTGTCCATAGTGAAAACGGTTTTTTCCCTGTCGTCCGGGTGCATGAGTATTTGGTTGTAGCCCGAGAAGGCGTCCATAAACAAGGGTAGTTTGTAATCAGCTGTGGCTTCGACTAGCTGATCTATGTTTGGCAATGGGAAACTATCCTTGGGACATGCTTTGTTCATGACGGTGAAATCTATGCATACTCTCCATTTTCCATTCTTTTTCTTCACCATTACGGGGTTTTCCAGCCATTCCGGATATTTCACCTTGGTGAATGAACCTGCCCTAACAACTTTTCTACCTCGTCTCTGACTGCCTAAGCCCGCTCAGCCCCCAGTTTGCGATTTTTCTGTTTAACCGGCTTGTAGAATGGGTCCACATTTAGCTCGTGATACATAATGTCCAAGCTTATTCCTGGCATGTCCGTCATGTTCCATGCGAACGTGTGCTTATTTTCTTTGAGGAAGGAGATTAGCTCCTCATTCAAGTCTTTTTGAATTTTGCCCCTATGCAGACGCAGCGCGCTGGATGTCCCAGGTATATACAGTACTGCGTCACCTCGTCTAGTTTGGGTTTTTCGTATGTCGGCTCCGTAGGCGGGGTGGGACCCCCAATCTGTAATTGCTATAAGAAATTTTCTCTGAGTTTAAGTTCAGCTAGGTAGCAAGCTCGGATTGATCTTTGAATTCTTTTGATCGTTTTGACCCCTTCCTTAGTTGGTAATTTGACGCAATGGTGGTACGTAGACGGGACATCCTTCATTGCCTCTATCCATGGCGTTCCCAAGATTGTGTTGTATATTGTTGGTTTGTAGATCTCTGTGAATTTGATCATCCTCGATACCCTAGCTGCGTGCATTAATAGTTTGATAGTTCTGATCGTCATGAACGTTTTGCTGGTGAAGCCGGTTAGTGGCGCAGGTGGCCCTTCAATTCGCGAGAGGTATATGTCCATTTTTTCCAAAGTCTCTTTGAAGATTAAATCTACCGAGCTCCACGTATCTATGAGCACTCTTGCGATTTCATACTCTTCAAGTATTAGTTCGATGACTAGTGGGTCGGCATGAGGGACGCCGAGTCCCGTTGTGTCTGTTTTGTCGAAAGCTATAGGTTCACCCGTTTCTAGGGGCTTCATTTGCCATTTCGCACACAATTTCGCCTTATGGCCGTATGATTTTATCATCGTTACCGATTTTAGGCCAAACTGGTGATTCCCCATGATCATATTAATTCTCTTTTTGAATGGTGGGGTCGGTGCCATATGAGGTAGTTCTTCTCGGTCTCGTTTCTGGGGGGGGGGGGTTGGCCTCTTCGGCCTGGTCTTCTTGGGGTTGGCCGCCTTCGCCTTGCCAGGCTCCACTAATTCTCCAGACTGGTATTTGCTAAAAATAAAATATTTGAAGCTTCTGCACTCTTCGGTGGAATGCCCATCCTGGTTATCATATTCACAATGATTTTTAACGCTTCTTTGTTCTTTAGGTCGTTTCCATTGATTCCAAGGCCCGTTTTTGGGTATCCCTGCAAAAAGTGTTTGATTACCTGCTGGGGGGTTTCACCTTGGGGCACCGACCTGAGTCACTTGACCCTTTTCTCTGGTTCGCTTCTGCATTGGATTAGATACAATTTTATCCGTGCGAACACCTTTCCTCTATGGAGTGCATTGTTGATCGTTGCTGGCGGGTTCAGTATTAGATCTTTTCTGAATTCGAATTCTCCCCAGACCGCATTTTTTAGGGCATAAATCGCTGCGTTATCGGTGACTACTACTCGGGATATCACCTCTTTGAATCTGTCGATGAATTGTCGGAGGGGTTCATTTGTACCCTGGGTCATGCTCTACATGTATGCGTCTGAGATGTCCCTCTCGATGTATACTGAGTAGTGTTTTAAGAACATCAGGCTCATTTGGTTAGAAGTATGAATTGATCCTTTGGGAAGCCGAGAGAACCATGTGAGTGCTGGTCCATGGAGGTGCTCACTGAAAGCTTGTAGTACCCCGCGTCCTTTTCATGTTCATCGAATTGCGCTCGTCCGACTGCGATTCTGAAGGCGGTCATGTACGCGCTGGAATCCGTCTTTCCTTCGTAAAAGGGAATTTTGATTTTTCCAGGGTTCCGTACCTTAGCGTTCTTTATTCGTGCGGCGTACGGGCTTTGGAGTGTTTCTTCCATCAGTCGGTTCAGCTCTGGTGCCGAGCTTATGACTTGATGAACTTTGGGGTTCATTTTTTGGACGGCCTGTTGTAGGGAATCTTTCATCTCCTGGATCTCCCTGATCGATAGTTGAGGTCACTTGTCGGCATGAGAAGGTGGGTTATGGGTGTCATCCTCGTATGCGTCTGATTCTCCCTCAGATTCCTTGAATAGGTCGGTTCCATCTCTTTCGTCTTCCGAAGCCTCGGGGCTCGGGGTACGACTTAGCTGCTCAGTTTTGCCATTGGGTTGATGATCTCTTTGGTCAGATTGTTCTCCCTCGGGGTTTCTGTTAGGTGGGGCCTCCGTGTTATCAGTGCAGCGTTCTCGCGTCTTGACTGAGGGCGGGGTTGGAGTGAAGCGTAGCCTCCTGGAGTGTTATCCCGAAAATGGGGTATCGCCGTGCGGAAGTCTTGGTGGAGTGGTGTCGTGAAGACGTTGCTCGATCTAACCATTTAGTCATTGCTTTCGTTTGGTCTGCGGACTCCTTTGCCACTTGGTCGAGCCTGTCAAGCAAGGATCTGTTCAGGGCGTCTTGTGTCCAGTTTCTCGGACATGGATTTTACAGACTGGATAAATGTTTGGATCGTGCTAGCATATCCGTTAGATGGTCTTGATGTGTTTTTGGTTATGGCGGAGTTGGATTTGGCTGCGGTTTTCCTTCTTGCGTTAAAGAACTATGCTTTCCCCATAAACGGCGCCAATTTGTGGATGCTAAAACTCACAATTAATTTTTATCTAGTTATCTCAATGAGGAATTCTTTGTTCTTGTCAAAATTAGAAATAAGTCGCAACACAAACTCAGATCGAAAGAAAGAAAAGTGTATTTTTATTGATTTCAATGATGTTTCTACAGAAGAAAAATAGTCCAATCTAAATCTTAGTTCGAAAAATATCTATATCTCTTGATCTCTCTCTCTTTCTTCTTGCTTTATATCCCCCTCTGTCTTACTTTACCAGAAACAGAGTCACCTAGGTTATGAAAGATAGCTCAAACCAGCTCAATGAGCTGAATGAGTACTGATCTAGCTGGGTGGACTGGTCAGCTAACACTCTAGCTCAGTGAGCTAAGGAGTGAAGTAGCTTAAAGGTGAAAGGTCACCAAGTGAACAGTTGCAACCGTTGGCCGAATGGACACCAATTGAAAAGGTGCAACGAAAGGGTGTGTCTTTTCACCAAAGGTCACATTTGTTCACAAGATGCCTCTTCGTCTCCTATAAATAGAGCATCTCTCATTCATTTTTCTCATCCGATTTTCAATTCAAAAACAGAAAACAAAACGGTTTTCGTTTCTTGAAAAGAAAATAATAATCAGCTTTTTTGTTATACAATATTCATAATAGGAATAAATTCCATACTGTATAAAGAAAAATAAATTATTCACTATAAAAAGTTCCGATAATACCCCGTTCCAAAGTCTCGGAACTATTCACATATACTAAGGTCGATAGGCTTTGTTAAGAGTAAAGCTTAACAATGAAAAATCACGGTTGTATCCTGGGATTCTGAATCACGGTAAACCGTCTTACTACACACGATTTAAAGAATTAAGGAAAGAATTTCAACTCGACTTCGTGTGTTACTTATTTCATAATGGTTTTAAAACCGGTTTTAGCTCAGTCCGGTTTATCGGTCCCTACAATCTTAATTCTTTAAATCCGATTTATAAGCTATCGCTTTAAATCGGATTCGAGTTTTAACGGTTTCTAAAATTTTTATTTTCGTTTTCGCCAAAAGACACCCATTCAACCAAGGACGAGTCCAAAACGAATGCGAACCAAGGACAATCCAAAAGGGTGCGAACCTAGGATGAGTCTGAAAGGGTGCGACCCAAGGACGGTCCGAAAGGGTGCGAACCAAGAATGCGTCTGAAAAAGTGCAAACCAAGGATGACACCGAAAAGGTACGAACCAATGACAGGGCCGAAAGAGTGCGAACCTAAGACAGGTCCAAAAAAGTGCATGCCTAGGACGGGTCCGAAAGGGTGCGAACCTAGGACGGGTCCGAAAAGGTGCAAACCTAGGACGGGTCCGGAAAGGTGCAAACCTAGGATGGGTCCGAAAAGGTGGGAACCTAGAACAGGTTTGAAAAGGTGCGAACCAAGGACAGGTCCGAAAGAGTGCGAACCTAAGTCAGGTCCAAAAAAGTGCAAGCCTAGGACGGGTCCGAAAGGGTGCGAACCTAGGACGGGTCCGAAAAGGTGCAAACCTAGGACGGGTCCGGAAAGGTGCAAACCTAGGATGGGTCCGAAAAGGTGGGAACCTAGAACAGGTCTGAAAAGATGCAAACCTAGGATGAGTCAGAAAAGGTGCGAACTTAATATGGGCTCGAAAAGGTGCGAGTCGCATACGGGCTCCAAGATGTGCGATTCGCACACTGGCTCGAAAAGGTGCAAGTCGAATACGACCTAAAATAGGTGCAAGCTAGATACAACCTCGAAGAGGTACGAGTCAAATATGGCCTCAGAGAGGTGCGAGTCGCATACGTCCTCAAAAAGGTGTGAGTCGTATGCGGGCTCGAAGAGGTGCGAGTCGTATGCGGGCTCGAAGAGGTGCGAATCGCTTACAAGCTCGAAGAGGTGCGACTCGCATATAGTCTCGAAGAGGTGCAAGTCATATACGACCTCGATGATGTGCGACTTGAACACGAGCTCGAAGAAGTGCGAGTTGGAAACTGCACTCTCAAAATATTGATGCATGCAATGTTGCAAAAATCAGGATTACCCTAGTCAATGTGGGGGGGGGGGGNAAATATCAAATAAGCTAAATAGCACTACGCCTTATGAACTTTGGAAAGGTACGGTACCATTGTACAAATACCTCAAAGTGTGGGGGTGCCTTGCAAAGATTGCTGCTCAAAAAGCAGAGTGGCTTCAAAAATTTATGAAGATATTCCCATGTGGGAAAAATCAGTGCCAGCATTACTTGTACATTGTGATAGTCAATCAGCTAGCTCTCGGGTACAAAGTATGTTGTATAATGGAAAATATCGTCACATAAGAAGACGACATAAGAACATTAGAAAGTTGATCTCCACAAGAGTACTCACGGTAGCATTTATCAAATCTACCGATAACCTAACTTATCTATTCACTAAAGGTTTGGCAAGAGATCAAGTAGAAAGATCATGACGAGGAGTGGGTTTAAAAGCCTATGAAGAAAGATGAAGTTTGATGGTAACCCTACCTAACTGACTGGAGATCCCAAGAAATAGGTACAAGGGGACAACAATTTCAAACAAAATCTACCCAAACACTGTGAGACTAGTTTCTCTACCCAGTTCCCAACTTCAAAAGTTTGATGATGAAACATTGTAAATCCTATTAGTAACAAGGTTAAGCTTGAAGTTTTTAATGATTCCATAACTTTCTGAGATGAGTATTACAGGATACTTTTGCAAAAGTTATTGGCAGATCAGCTAAATGAGTGTGAATAAGGCCGATTATGGGAGAGAGAAGGAAAGGTTATCTCTCCAAGTCACTCATGATACTAGGTTTGTTCAGGGCCAAAATGAACGCAATAGAGAACTTAGTCTTTGTGAGAAAATGAAACTGTGTTATACATGTTGTCTAGGTTTACACCAAATCCCGGGAGGTTCAAGACATCGCGTTCACTCCCTGGCCGAGTAAATCCGACATGTATTAATTATGACTGGTTCAAGGCGTATGCTACCAACAAAGATGCAGTGATTTTTTGCAACACTCTCGAAAAGTCCTTCTATCTAGCTTCTTAGGGAATCTAGTTAGTCTACTCTTTCGAGTCTCTAGAGTCATCATATGTTTAAGATTATTTCTATTCATGTGGGGGATTGTTGGAACTCAATTTTGTGACAGTGACTTTTGTCACTTTTCCGGCGAGTTTTCCGGCAAGGTCGTTGCTTGGAATTACCAGCTTATGACTGCATTGGAAAGGTTCTAGTTTGGACTATAACCTTGAATATTTAAATTCTAAAATTGGGGTTAATTTGAATGAGAAATAAGACAGCTAAGTGAGCTGGAAAGACTAGCTAGCTCAGCTAGGTGAGTAAAAGACAGCTCAACCCAGCTCAATGAGCTGAATGAGTACTGATCTAGCTGGGTGGACTGGTCAGCTAACACTCTAGCTTAGTGAGCTAAGGAGTGAAGGTGAAAGGTCACCAAGCGAACAGTTGCAACCATTGTCGAATGGACACCAATTGAAAAGGTGCAACGAAGGGGTGTGCCTCTTCGTCTCCTATAAATAGATTATCTCTTATTCATTTTCTCTCATCTGATTTTCAATTCAAAAACAGAAAACAAAATGGTTTTTGTTCCTTGAAAAGAAAATAATAATCAGTTTTTCGTTATACAATATTCAGAAATAAATTCCATATTGTATAAAGAAAAATAAAATATACACCATAAAAAGTTCCGATAATACGTCGTTCCAAAGTCTTGGGTGTATTCACAGATACTAAGATCGATAGGCTTTGCTAAGAGTAAAGCTTAACAAAGACAAATTACAGTTGTATCCTGGAATTCTGAATCGCGGTAAACTGTCTTACTACATGCGATTTAAAGAATTAAGGAAAGAGTTTCGACTCGACTTCGTGTGTTACTTAATTCGTAATTGTTTTAAAATCGGTTTTAGGTCAGTCCGGTTTATCGGCCCCTACATAGAGTTGTGACTAAAGCACTCAATAAATAAAGTCTATATGAAAGCTTCAGATCGTTGAGGCCAAACACCGAACATGGTCAGATCTTCCGCTGCATTACTTATACAAAAATAGACAAACCACACCTGAAAAAGCTTGAAAACAGATAACAAATGCTGGTCCATCTTGTAGTTTTCAACGAAACAAAGGGATGGAAATGGATACAAAATGAATCAGAGCAAGATGGTGAGAGAATTTTTAAGATTGAATTTCAGAATTTTGGGAATCATGGACTTCAGGAGAGAAGAAAACTTGTCGAGATAGAAGATGACACAATAGATATTAAAACATATTTTGAAACAGAGTATGATGAAAACAACGTAGAAAATTCTGAAATTCATTACATCACACAAAGCAACACAAGAAAAAGAGACCAATGAAGCTGATAATTCTTATAAAATTGTCCTTCGAAGATCTCAGAGTTAGAACACTAAGCCCAAATACTTCAAGGATTCTGTTATGTTTACAGAAGAAAGAGGAGAGATGTTGCTCCAATACATTAACAATGAGCCAAAGATTTTTTGGGGAAGCTAAAGATCTGAAAGAATGGATGAACGCATGTGTAGAATAACTTAGCTCCATCGAAATTTTGGGAACTTGGGTCTCATCAATCTACCACTTGGAGTAAAACCGATTAGCCTTAAGTGGGTATTCAAACTCAAAAGAAACGCTGATGGGAGTATCAACAAATACAAAGCTTGTCTTGTTGCTAAAGGCTGTGTGCAACGATACAAAGTAGACTTTGAGGAATTATTAGTACATGTAGCTCAAATTGAGACAATAAGACTACTCATCAACATGGCAACTTCAAATGGATGGGAAACCCACCATCTTGATGTTAAAACAACGTTTCTACACGGTGAACTAAAGGAAACAGTCTATGTTTTTAAACATGAAGAATTCAAAAAGAAAGGGAATGAAAAAAGTTGATAAGCTGAACAAATCTTTGTATGGGATAAGACAAGCACCTAAAGCTTGGAAAAACAATATGAAAAAATATTAATGGAGCTGCGATTTGTGCGATGTACAAAAGAACCATAAGTATATCGAAAGAACGAGTAAGAAGGACTTCTCATTGTTGTTGTCTATGTCGAGGACTTGTTTGTATCAGAATTAAGCCGATAAATCATCAATAAATTCAAAAAGAATATGGCCTCTAAATTCGAAATGAGTGATCTTGGAAAATTGACATAGTGCCTTGGGATTTAAGTGTCTCAGCACAACATAGGAATCACTCTAAATCAAAGGCAATATGCACTCAAGATTTTAGAAGAAGCTAAAATGAGTGACTATAATGTGGTTCATACACCTATGGAAATAAGATTAAAGTTGGCAAGATTCTAGAATGAAGAGGAGATTGATGCAACAAACATTACGAAAATTATAGGATGCCTTTGTTACTTAATTCATATGAGACCCAATTTTTCATTCAGTGTTGCTATCCTAAGTTGTTATATTCAAAAGCCGAAGGTAACATATAGAGCTCCAATGAAACATGTATCAAGATACTTGAAAGGAACCATTGGTCTTGGCTTGATCTTTAAGCGACACTCAACCATTCCAAAACAAGTAAGATGTTGTGACAACAGTCACAACATTGATTCAGATGATGGAAGAAGTACGTCAGGGCATATGTTTTACCTCGGTAAAAGTACAATTACATGGTGTACACAAAAGCAAGATATTTTCGCATTATCATATGGTGAAGAAGAAATTATGGCCCAGACAGCTTTGAGATTTTTCGCACTCATCGACATCATTGCTAATTAAGAGATTTTTCGCACTCATCGACATCATTGCTAATTAAGAGATTTTTCGCACTCAGCGACATCACTTCTTTGAGATGATCATAGGTGATCTTGAGAGAACCAAGTTTGATGGTTTTAATGATCATATCCAACATTGCACTGACGAGGTCTAAATGATCTTGGGGATGTCTAATTTTCAATGTTCATCGATCACTTGTTGAAACAAATCGAAAAATTTGGAAAAGCTTTGTTCATCCTTAAATGCTGACCAGAAATCCTGTCTAAAATCCAACCAAGACCCGTGGGGAAGTAGTCAGTGAATGCCAAGGCGCATAAATTGGTTTCCAAATAAAAAATCAGCTCTTCAATTCTATCCATATCGATGAAATCGCAATCATGGAAGCTCTGTCCAAAGCCTAGTGTAAATATAATACCGATGGTGTGTGGGAACATAAATTTGCACCGTCCAATTTACTTTAATTAAGAAAAATCTGAGAGAACTTTAATTTCCCAAAGATCTTGGATTTCTGTCAGTCAAACGTTAACAAGATGAGAGTACGAAAATAAAAAACAAAAGTATGAGACTACAAATACGAAAAGAGAGAAAGGGTTTCTTATTTTGAATCGTATGAGCGTTTCACAACAGATGATAAGCGTTGGCTACGTGATTTTTTGGCGAGTTCCGTAGTACGAAAACTAAGACTAGCAAACCTAGTTATGTCGCAGCTCACTAATAAACTAGGACAATAACCCTAATGCTCTAAGTATTTTGGTGCGGAGAATTGAATGTGTTTGTGCCCTTCCTCTTCGTCTCTCTTATATATGATTTAGGGTCGGTCCATCTTCCTTTTCAGTCTTCCGTTCTTCTGTGGAAATCTTCCTTTTCCGGTTAATCCTTCTTCGGAAATCTTCATTTTCTGGATTTCTTCCACTTTCTTTATGGCTTGTAGGAAAAGCTTCAACCGTCATTGCACTTGGGCTGGATTCTCATCTAAAATAATCAGTGGGGCGTTATCATGATTGAAGCCTCGTTGGGCCGTTTTACGGTTTAGGCTATTTTCACGATTCCCATCAAAGAACTAGACTTTCGCACGATGATACGATCAAAAGTTTGTAAAAAGATTATAATGATCGTATAAGAGAGATGAGATTGATGTTTAAGTTAGCTGCTATCATATTATATGATTGGAAAATACAAGCGTGTCCTTGTGCCCATTCCGAAGAATAATGATTTTAATCGTATGGCGTTTTGGCTAACAATTATCGTTTTATAGGATTAACTTCGTACGAGAAGATTTCACTATCGTAAGGTGACCTTATATTTTTGGGAGAACTGGAACCGTTTATACGATTACTTCAGGACATATGCAAGTTTTATGGTTTTTGTTGCAGAATCTCAACAGAAACTCAAAATGATAAGAAATGAGAGATGGGAGGTTCGAGATGAAGTCAGCTCGCCAACTGGAGAGCTGAACTGACTGGCGAGCTGAACTGACTGGCGAGCTGAACTAACTGGTGAGCTGGAGGGTCATCATGCAGCGTACACGCTCTCGTTTTTCCGTAAGAAATATTCGGCATTAATGTGTTTGTCTGAAGACTTCAACTTTCTTGTAATCTTTCCGCTACGTATTTTTCAAGGTCCTTCATATTTCTAGAAGTTGATTTCGAGTATGCTAGCTTTGATTCCGACATTGAACGTAAGAAGATTATCTCTCCTCATTAAACGATAGTGATGGGAAAACCCGGTGGGACAAAACCTTCTCGACTAAGGAAAAAATATTACAGAGATAATCTCTTAGCTATTGAGCGATCATTGTTTGTTTCTTTTTAAACATATCTCTTATGGTCTTATGGAAATATCGTGGCTTTAGTTTGTTCCGTTGATCGGGATTGCTTAGATGTTTTCGTACTTCTTGGACGTTGATTTCAAGTGTACTAATTTTGACCTCAACAGTTAGCCCTCCAGCTTGCAAGGTTTGGGTTTGAATGTTGCGAGCGAGTGATGTATGTTTTGATCAGAATCCACAGTTGAGAAGTCTCTGCAAACTAGCCTTAGTTCTCTGACAATTATTTTATTACGGAAATGTTTTCTGTATAAGTCATGGATTCTCAATCTTCGTATCCATTCATTGCCACTTCCTTCAAACTTTTATTTTGAGAGCTTTTGTTAAGATGACTTCTCCTTAGAAAGACGATAGTGCCACCATGGGTTGTACTCTCTCGGGAAGTTCTCTCGTTTCTCCGATTCGCGAAGCAATTCCAGCTCATGTGGCGCGGTTCTTTGCTTTCCAGGAGGAGTTGACTCACCGTCACATCGAGATGGAGTGCTCTACCTCCGCTGTTCAACGGGATCTTCAACGCCAGTCGTGACATTGATTATCGTACCTCAGCCAATGCTTTCTTCCCTAGCCAACCCAGATTGTAGGGCAATTCTCCCGATATGCTCTTCCACGAAACCAATCCCTGTCGCAGGTGTCAAGCATGGGGCCAATTAAGACGCCTCCTCCCCCTCCCGTCAAATAAAAAATTGTTCTGGGGCTACCTTCCCTCGGAGCTCCCCATGTTTCTCCCTCCAAGGGATGCAAGAGGCCTTGCCCCCACTTCACGAGCAACCAGGAAGATAAGATGTGAGAAAGGAGCCGATGCAGGACCCTCGCCACTAGTAGTTTTGGGTTCGATTCCAATGTCACGGCATTGCACCAAGGTTCATATGTAAATTCTGTGTGTATCACATCTGTCATTTTCTCATCCTCTTTTTGCTTTTGCGCATCTTGTGATTGAACGGAATATTTAGCGATTGCGGATCGCAGATAGAATGCCTTACAGGAAGGCCTCCTAAGTCAGAGGAAAAATCATTGCAGTTGGAGGTAAAGTTGGAAGAAATCAAGGGGGCACATACCCCGGATGTGTATTAGCTCGAAGCTCACATAGCTCGGCTCAAGAGGTCGGCTCAAGAGGGACCTCGAGAAGACGGCGAGCTACCTATTGAGGGAGAAGAAGGTTAAGAAAGTTAAAGCGAAGTAGTTGCGCCATTTACAACGTCAAGTGCAGAATGTGGGTGGTTCATCGAGTTGCGCAGTCCTTGTGGTTAGAGTCAAACCGGGTGCTACCAACCCTACTCTTCCGCAGTTTGTTGATGGTCTAGTGGAAAGTGGTTGTGAGGACGTTAACCCCCGCGAGGCGGTGACGCTGGAGTGGATGGCGCGATGGTGGACTCTGATGGTGCAGCAGAGGAGGATGAGGTCATCATCCTGAATAATGATTAAAGTTGTTATCATGTTTTGTGCGTTTTAAGTTTTAAGTTTTTCGAATATGTTTGTTTTGGCATAGTATGGCCGATTTTTTTGTTAATCATTACCCAACCGCATGTGGCTTCAGATTTTTTGCCGCTTTGCAGGTTAATATTAATGGATCGTCTTTTCGTATTATGCTACTGTTATTGAGTTGTAATTATGGATACAAGTAGTCAATTCATATCTCGTTCTCTGATGGTCGCTACGTCTACTTATTTGTTTCGGACGCGAGTTTTTCTGAGATAGTTTAGTTTTCTAGTTTCGTGAATTCGCGGTTGTAAGTGAAGAGAAAAATTTAGGGATCTCGAATCAGTTTTTTATACTCTATTTAGAGATGTTAAAGGCTAGTGTGCTAGGTTTAGGGCAAGACCTAGGTTTACTCTCAATTTTAGGGTGTGTGGCGACTAATCCGGCTTACGTATCTCGATTATGATTTTGACCTTATTTCGTTTCTATATTAGAGCCTGCAATAGACGCATTGATAGGAAGTGATGACCAAATTGTGGTTTTTTAGCGCTTTATCCTTGTGTCGGAAGTACGAGAACCTATCTTACGAAAGGTTAGGTGACTAGTTCGTCTGTCAGGGCCAATCAACGGGTTCGATATAGGAGCGAGTGTTTGCTCTTTTTTTGGTTTTGAACTCTATGAAAGTTTAGTTTTTGGAAGTTCGTGATGTCTAGATTTTTCGGAAGTTAATTTTCCGTTGGAAGGTTTTGCGTTTAGATTTTTTTTGAGAGATGTTCCTGCGGTTCGTCGAAGGGCTTGTTTGTCCCTGAGAACGAGGATAATGTTTGAGTTTTCAGAGAGGTGTTCCTATGATTTACTTTTTGGCGAAAAATTGCCTACATACCCGTTTTAGGGATCAAGCCGTCTTGTAGTTCATGTTATTATGGTATTGTCGCTTAATTATAGTACATTTTGAGGTGCATCGCGTTTCAGGTTTTTGGAATTTTGACGTTCTGCGTTTAGTGATTTCATACACGTCCGTTCGGACTACCTTTATGATTTTGTATGGTCCTTCCCAGTTTTCTCCTAGTTTTCCTGCGTTTTGTTCCGTTGTGTTTTGTAAGACTTTGTGTATAGGTCGCCTTCCTTGAACCTAGGACTTCATACGTTTAAGTTATAGTACTTTGCGGCTGTTTTTTTGGTAATTATGGATTCATATGAAGGCGTGATCTCGGCGCTCGTCGATGATGTCGAGATTATCTAGCACCATTAAACTATTTGTTTCTTCTTGTTCTAGGAGCAGATTTCTGCGTACTCCTGGGAATTCAAATTTTGCGCGGATAATGCATTATGATCCGTATACGAGAGCAAAAATAATTTCTCTCCTTGCTCGTCTCGGTATTTTTCTGTGTAACCAAAGAACTCCCTCAAGCTCTTCGGCCCATCGACCTTTTTTGCATCAGACGTTTCTTCAGCCCATCTAAGATGATCTTGTTGATAGTTTTTGCTTGGCTGTTGACTTGCGGGTATCTGAGAGTGGACTTAGTCATTCTTATTGTCCACTTTTCGCAAAACGCCTCGAATCTCGTTGAAATAAACTGAGACATGTTGTCCGCTACGATTTTGTATAGGAGTTTGTGCTTGCATATGATATTTCTCCATCTGAAACTTTCAACTTGAGCATCGTTGATGCTTGCGTATGAATCAGCTTCTACCCATTTTGAGAAGAAATCTGTTAAGACTAGCAAGAAGCGCTTCTGCTTAGATTTTTGGATGGGTCTGACGATATCCATCGACCATCGCATGAATGGATATGACGCCATATGAGAGGAGTTTTGTGGGTTGGTGGATCATTGGTCTGTGCCTTTGGCAATTTTCGCACTTGCGGGAAAAATTTTCGCACTCTTTGGTCATTGTTGGCCAGTAATAGCAGTGACGTATAAATTTAGTTGCAAGGGATCTCCCACCGGAGTGGAGGGCCAATGCTCGATAAATTCCACAAGGATCACTCGTTTAAGACCTAGATGGAGCTTGAAGCTATAGTTTCCTAGGCGTCGGCCTGTGCATTTTCTTAGTGAGGTATGTTAACAGGATTTTTCAGTAATCAATTCTCATTACACATGCGTTGTAGTATAGATGGGTGTCAATCAAAATGGGTATGATGCTAACAGACAAGATTGCAATGGTTCTTTCAAGTCAAGCTAACAATGAAAATGGGGGTTGCTAACAAGTCCTAAGTAAATAGAAACATGCTTGAACTAAAACAGAAACAAAAGCAAACATGCATAAGTAAGTAAAAAGGGTGAAAACCAAGATAAGTACAAACAGAGGAAATGTAAGAGAGTAAAACATGCAATCAAACAAAGGGTCCCTAAGGATGGGGTAATTGGGCAGTGTTCCTTCTCAGACTCTCTAAGTGTCTAACATACCTCATACAATGAGCGAAGCCCTAGGCGATAGAATCACAAGTAATGAAATCCAATACCTTGGCAAATGAAATCAAATTAGATGACAACCAGACCTAACTCACGTTAGAAGAAGTACACCTAACATGAATTATGAACCATCTACCTAAGCCAATAAGCCTCCCAAACAACAAATTCTTTAGGCTGAGATGCATATCCTAAGTATCTAATTCCTTAGAAAGGGATGCGAATCTCTAAAATTAACTAGATCGGGTCACTCTAATTGAATCACTTTTTGGGTGTTGAAGTGCCTAAGATCAGATCTCACCGGGTCAGGTTGAAATGTCAGCATTAAGTGCAATGAAACAGAAGGGATCTAATAAAAAATTTAAGCTTAGACACCTAGGAGGAACAAGAAAACAACACTACCCTATCCCATCATCAAGGAACCTAGGTCACTACTCACACACCATATGAGATGCAAAATCAGAAGAAGATGAAAGCATAGCTACTGAAGAAAACATTTTCAGATCAAAGGTCAACAACTAAGAACAGACTTTTTATAAAACCCTATAGCATAAGCAAAGACAAAACTGAACAAGCATGCAGAAGATGAAGATCTAAAGCATCAAGAACATCAACCCAGAAAGTAAGAACATCAATGGAACAGTAACAAAACAACTGAAAATGAACAAAACTAAACAGAAGATGAAAAGCTTAAAACTTAGATCAATATGAACCAGATAGATCACAACCCTAAACTATGCAGGAATATTAGCATAAAACTTAAAAGAAATATGGGTTTGACATCAAGAACACTAAGAACAAAAGAGAGAAAACATTAAACCTAAAAAAAAAACCTAAAATGGAAAAAAGAAAGACTGCCCCTCCTCAAATGGAGGCGTTTTAGGACTTATATAATATTTAGGAAAAGCCCTAAAACGCATAAAAGATAAAATACAATCATTAGACTATGTCTTGGGTCAGGTCCATTCTTGATTCGAGTTGGTCGGGTTGGAGCATGTTTGCCTTGAACTGGGAAGTGCTTGTGATCGAGCCATGTAAAAATGGTGTCGAGACGAGATTTGGCTCGATCGCCGGATCGAGCCAAATTTGGTATGGCTTGATCACGGGATCGAGCCATGAAGTGCATGCGCGATAGAGGCAAGAAAGAGATGGCCGAGGTAGAGATCGATCCGGGCAAGGAGAGTGATCGAGCCAAAGAATATGCACGATAAGAGAGAGATCAAGCCAGGGACCGAGGTAGCTTCAGGAGATCGAGCCAAAGTGGATGTGGCCAAGAGAGAGATCAAGCCGGGCCTTATGCTGGATCGAGCCAAAGGAGTTGCGGTGATCGATCCGGACTTGGTGGCTCGTTGGCTTTGGTTGATGGTGATCGAGCCAAAAGTTGAGATGTGTATGGTCACCTCTGTCTTGGATTGAGCTTGTTCCGTTCCACGCAATTCCGTTCCTCTTCTGAATTCTCACAAATCATTATGAAAACTCCTGAAAATCCTGAAAAATGTCCAAAATGCATGTATATGCAAATGCTAATGCGAAAATCCCTAAAAATCACAAACTTGCCAATAATAACTATAAATGCAACATATGAACACCTAAAGACCTAAAAATTGATGCTATATGACTTCTAAAAGAGACATCAACTCCCCCAAACTAAATCTTTGCTTGCCCTCGAGCAAGTAATTCAGAAGTCTGGGTGAGAGGTTTGAAAGTGGGAACTCAAAACCAAAATATGCTGCTATAATATAAATGTCCTGGTTACTAGTTCTAGAATGCAGTCCTAAGCTCGTTCTACTTAAAAACTTTATCCATACTCATCACAGACCAATTCCATTTTCCACGATGCATTCAAATTCGTTTGCCCCTTTAACATTCATTAATCGGGAACCATGGATCAAGTCATTTGCGTTCAATGAACTCATTTGGTCAAGGACATGTTAAGGAGTAAAGATGACCCCTTTATGCAATGGTTAATGATTCAGAATAAGGGTTCTCTCAAAAGGGAATGAGTTTTAGCAGAAGGCTAAAGGTAGAAACACTTAGATGCATACAGAAATAGAACCCCATCTACCCAGTGCTAATGAAACCCAAGTTTCCTGATTCTACCCAGTAGGAGGTCCTAAATCTACCCTTTTGAAACTCGAAGTGATCTTACTCATTAACATTTTCCCTTTTTCATCTTTTCTTTGGTTACACTTAGGAGAGGTTTCTTTCTTAAACGACTGCTAGTTGTTTCAGAAACTTACTTACTTAAATTCTTATGGCTTTTGACCTTTTCATTTATACTATCTTTATTGTTTTACCCTTTTAAGTTCATTGTCTTATACTTTTCTTAATTTGCACTAGCCATACTTCTTTTTCATAACATTGTTACCCCAAACTTTCTACTAGCATATTCTGATTATTTTTTCCCCTCCTCTCTTAAGGTTCTTACTTTATACCTTTCTTTTTTTACCAACTACCAATACCCTTTCATTCATTTCCACCCAAACCAACATCCAAAATTGAATCCCACCTAGTCCTATCTAGTCCACAAATCATGGACTAGAACTACATGAGACCCTATTCTTGTCAGTTCAAATCTAACACGTTCTAGAAAGCTCATTCCATAAAAGACCTTCCACTCAGTAGTAAATTCAGGGCTTGAAAGAAGGAAATTTTCAAGGGTGGGGATTCTACTTGGTTAACAAGAGTGGTAAAAGGTAGAAGATAACCCGAATATGTATATACTATCCATGAGTTCATATTCAGCACAAAAACATGATAATTATACATTCAAATTCAAGTTCTAATATATAGGAGCAAACTTCAAATCACAACATGCTTCAGGAGATAAATGATCATGCATGTTCACATTCCAAGCAAGGTACAATTTTACTTCAGCCAAGTTCAAGATGCATTAGACAACTAATAACCAGGGCACTTACATTTTCTGAGAAGAAAACATATTTACAAGGTTATCATCTTCCTAGTTCCCTATGCAGATGCAAATGAACAACCTATAAGTCAAACATCCTAGATGCAACTATATGAACACTCTTTTTTTGAAGGATAATTTTGAAAAATATTCAAATTTTTATGGTTTTCACATGCTCTAGATGCTATGTAAATGCTATGCAAAGTTGGAGACAAAGGAACAAACATAGAAATTGCATTAGTGATAATCCCCTGAATCCTCCCCCAAACTCGAATTACACAGTCTCTGTGTAAACCAAATTCGGAAATGGACTCAGGGGTTGGACAGATAGTGAAAAACACAGACATACTTAAAGCACAAACAACAATCATAAGCAGCAAACAGAAACAACAAACAGAAATCAATGCACACTAGGCGGATTAAACAATGCAGATTGGGATGGGGATGGACCTCAAAAAGGCATGGAGAATTCAGAAGAGAGGTATTCACTCACCGTTTATGCGGTGTATCCCTAGTGAAAACCTGGTGCTTCTTGTTGTTGCAATTGTTGAAGTTCCTGTTGTTGCTGAGGTAGTTGTTATTGTTTGATAATGCGTAGGTTGGCTAATCCACGGTTGTTTCTTTCAAAATGGTGCCTCTTGCTCCTCTGCATTTTTTTAGGTTCTACAAAGGAGTGACAGTGAGGTTTCTCAACTCGAGGCTGCCTTGTACTTTGGGTGATAGATTGGCTTCTCTCCAAGGTTTCAGGGGACCTTTGCTTCTTTGAGGTGGTGGCCTTGTTTAGCTTCAGGGTAAGCTTTTTAATATGAGTGGTCATCTCTTTGAACTTCCTACTGAAGTAGCTGTCTTGGAACTTGTTCCACTTCTGAAGCTTCCTGATGTTCTTGTGAGTTGTTGCTAAGCTCTTCCCCTGCTTGATAGTTGGGGCTTCTTCGAAGTGATAACATTCAGGCTCATTCAGCTCTTGATCATTTAGAACGTACATCCTTTCAGCTACTGCTTCATCAGCTACTTCCACTTCCTCCCTGTACTCGAAGTATATCAGAACATCATCGCTTGGTTGGAAATCAATGTATCCCCTTTTCTGATTGTTGTGATTTGGACGTTGGGGTGTGATAAGAGTGCCCCTCCCAAGCGAGGATGAATGAACTTATACTTCTGCTCATTATTTGATCCTTCAAAGAAGTGAGAGTTCTTCAAATAAGTGAGATCAATCCCCCTTGCGGGGTAAACTTTACCTTCTAGATGAACATTGTAGGCCCTCATAATTGGTGTCACAATCTCCCCAATTGTCAAAGTCCCACGACTTCTCTTCTTATAGAGTGCTTAACCCCCACTCTATGTACAACATTAGTTGGTTGATTAAACCCCGAGATAGGCTAGAGTTAGCTCTATCTCCTTCCATCGGACGACCGTCGGATGTATATTGTAGAGTGGGCTTCAAAGCTAAATCAATCATTCCCATCTCGCCATAAGTAATGTGTCCTATTACTTCCCTTGCAAACATGGTATTCACAACAATCTTATGGAAATAACGCAGGACTAGGCTCCTTATTCCCGCACACTTCGAATTCCATGGGTTATAAGTCCCAACTCCTATGTTTCCTGATAGTGCATAAAGCTCCTCCTTGACAAACTTTGGAAGCTCATCAATGTTCCCATCAGAGGGGAATCCATAAAGGCGGTTCAAATCTTCCACGGAAAGCTCATAATTCTGGCCTCTCACCAAACACATGATGTATCCCAGCATCTCATCATCATCACAATATAACTGGACGGTGTCGAGGAAGTGGCAGGTTTCTTCCTTGTACCCGTAACAGTGATTGGTCATTAGGTTCTCAAGACTTGCACCCTAGAAAAGATGGGATATATCTTTCGTGATCCCGAGGGCTCCCATGGTTGGTTTATAAGGGAATCGAGTTCCCTTGAAACCTTTTGAAAAAGCGCTTCGAGGTCGAGTGAATTAGAGGTTTCTTCAATCGCCATTTAACAAGTTCTCTTATTTACTACTGAGTTCAAGAACTGAGCGTAATAGTCCTGAGGTTCAGTACTCATTTCTTCACCCTCTTCATAATTCGGGTCATCGCTGCTATTTTCTTCTTCCATCTCCACCTGCTTCCCCCTCCTTATATATGAGCATCTTCGAGAGTTTTCCGCATTTGTGCGCCCTGCCCTTTCTCTTTCTCTTTATTGTTCCATATTTACGATTTGAAGAGCATGTTGCTTCTGAATTTCAATTTCATCTCTCGTTCGTTGCAATCTTTCAGCAATTTCATGCCCCCAAAGCAGCCTTCTTGTAAGTATTGGGGCATTTGGAGAGAACTCTGGAGAAATCTCAGGATCATCCTCTCTAGCTCTGAAGGATGATCGTTCTCTGTGAAGCCTTCTTAGTATCCTTTCTCTCAATGGTTGAGACATCTTGATCCTGAAAGAGATAGCATACAAATTAAGGTGTGTGAGTAATTTTCCAAATGCCAAAAAAGTTCACCAAGCATCAAGTATATATTCACGAAAAACATATTGGGGAGCTCGAAGTGTAAGTTGCTTAAGCTAAAACAAAGTTTGATTCATGCTACCTTAACATCAAATTCGAAAGAGATTTTAGACATTAGGAAATGCTTCAGTGATAACATGATTTTTCAGTGATCAATTCCCATTACACATGCGTTGTAGTATAGATGGGTGTCAATCCAAATAGGTGTGATGATAACAGACAATATTGCAATGGTTCTGTCAAGTCAAGCTAACAATGAAAATGGGTGTTTCTAACAAGTCCTAAGTGAGTAGAAACATGCTGGAACTAAAACAGAAACAAAAGCAAACATACATAAGTAATTAAAATGGTGAAAAGCAAGATAAGTAAAAAACAGAGGAAATGTAAGAGACTAAAAGATGCAATCAAAGAACGGGTCCCTAAGGATGGGGTAATTGGGTAGTATTCCTCCCCAAACTCCCTAAGTGTCTAACATACCTCATAATATGAGTTAATCCCTAGGCGATAGAATTACAAGCAATCAAATCCAATCCCTTGGCAAATGAAATGAAACTAGATGACAACCAGACCTAACTCCCGTTAGTGGAAGTACACCTAACAGGCATTATGAACCATTTACCTTTGCCAATAAGCCTCCCAAACAACTAATTCCTTAGGCTGAGATGCATATCCAAAGCATCTAATTCCTTAGAAGAGGATGCGAATCTTTGAAATCAACTTGATCGGGTCACTCCAATTGAATCACTTTTCGGGTGTTGAAGTGCCTAAGATCATATCTCACCGGGTCAGGTTGAAATGTCAACATTAAGTGCAATGAAACAGAAGGGATCAAATAAAATAGTAAAGCTTAGACACCTAGGAGGAACAAGGATACAACACTACCCTATCCCATTCTCAAGGAACCTAGGTCACTATTCACACAACATATGAGATGCAAAATTAGAAGAAGATGAATGCATAGCTACTAAAGAAAACATTTTCAGATCAAAGGTCAACAACTAAGAACATACTTTTTATAAAACCCTAAAGCATAAGCAAAGATAAAACAGAACAAGCATGCAGAAGATGAAGATCTAAAGCATCAAGAACATCAACTCAGAAAATAAGAACATCAATGGAACAGTAACAAAACAGAGGAAAATGATCAAAACTAAACAGAAGATTAAAAGCTTAAAAACTTAGATCAATATGCACCAGATAGATCACAACCCTAAACTATGCAGGAAAGTAAAGGAAAACAGAAGATGAGCATAAAACTTAAAAGAAATCTTGGTTTGACATCAAGAACACTAAGAACAAAAGAGAGAAAAAATTAAACCTAAGACAAAACTAAAATGGAAAAAAGAAAGACTGCCCCCAAATGGAGGCGTTTTAGGGCTTATATAATGTTTAGGAAAATCCCTAAAACGCATAAAAGACAAAATAAAATCATTAGACTGGGTCTTGGGTTAGGTCCATTCTTGATTCGAGTTGGTCGGGTTGGAACATGTTTGGCTCAAGCTGAGAAGTGCTTGTGATCGAGCCGTGTAAAAATGGTGTCGAGACGAGATTTGGCTCGATCACCGGATCGAGCCGAAGTTGGTATGGCTCGATCATGGGATCAAGCCGTGAAGTGAATGCACAATCGAGGCGAGAAAGAGATGGCCAAGGTAGAGATATTGGTGGCTCGATCATGAGATCGAGGTGGCTCGATTATGAGATCAAGGTGGCTCAATCATGAGATCGAGCCAAAGGTTAAGGCGTGAAAGAGATGCTTGATCGAGGTGGTCGAGAGAGCTTTGGCAGTGATTGAGCGAAAGGAGACGTGGCTTGATCACGAGATCGAGCCAAAGGTGGAGTTAGCCGAGAGAGATCGAGCCGGGAAAGGAGAGTGATCGAGCCAAATAACATGCGCAATGAGAGAGAAATCGAGCCAGGGACTAAGGTAGCTTCGGGAGATCGAGCCAAATTAGATGTGGCCAAGAGAGAGATCGAGTCGGGCCTTGTGCTGGATCAAGCCAAAAGAGTTGCGGTGATCGATCCGGACTTGGTGGCTCGATGGCTTTGGCTCGATGGTCATCGAACCAAAAGCTGAGATGTGTCTGGTCACCTTTGTATTGGCTTGAGCTGGTTATGTTTCAGGCAATTCCGTTCCTTTTCTGAATTCTCACAAATCATCCTGAAAACTCCTGAAAGTCCTAAAAAATCTCCAAAATGCATGTATATGCAAATGGTAACTCGAAAATCCCTATAAATCACAAACTTGCCAATAATAACTATAAATGCAATATATGAACACCTAAAGACCTAAAAATTGATGCTAAATGACTTCGAAAAACCATGAAAATATAGAGACATCAAGGTATTCTTGGGAGGGAAAATTGGTCAAATCCCTGCGAAAGGTTATAGACGAAATTCTAATAAGATTCGATCCTTTCGTCTCTGGCCTCGTACTCTCCGCTAATTGGCTCGTAACGAGTTGCAAATCACAGTAGGTGTGGATATTCCATATTTTTAGTCCATGGGCTAAGCGTAACCCGGCGATAAGCACTTCGTATTTGGATTTGTTATTTGATGCATGGAACAGCAGCCGAAATGATTGTTCTATTATTTCTCTGGTCGACAACATGAGTCAGATTACAACTACATAACCCCTTTTGGACGAGGATCCAACGTCATGGAGGGTCTAAACCGAATTTGATTCCTGGTTTGTCATGCTTTCCGTAAGGAGTTCTACCAGAAAGTGGGCTAGGACTTAAGATTTTGTACAAGTCTTTGTCTGATATCCGATATCGTATTCGCTCAATTTGATTGTCCATTTGGCTAATCTACCCGACTGAATGTGGCTGTGTGATAGTAGGCTTTTGAAATCCTACTTGGGTATCAATTACCCATCGTTGTAGTATAGATGGGTTGTCAATCCAAATGGGAATGTACTAAACAATCTGGATGCAATGGGTGCTTTAAAGTCAAGCTAAGTATTAAAAGGGGTGATTTGCTAAAAGGTTCTAAGTGCAATGAACATCCTGAAGGTAAAGTGCATAAACATAAAAAGAAGCATAAAAGACTAAGATGTAAGAACAGAGTAAAAGCAAAGAGGGTGAAATATGTAAGCAATGTAAAGCAGTTCTGAGGACAAGGGTAATTGACTAAGGATCCATCTTGAACCACCTAAGTACCTAACATACCTCATACATTGAGCTACCCCTAGACAGTGACAACATAAGCAACCTATTCCAATCTCTTGGCAATCAATTTCAAGCAAAGTAATCACAGACTCAACTCTCTTCATAGACAGTAACTATTAAGCCACTATAAGAAATATGACTATCGATCGCGTACCAGGATATCATTTTTTTGTTACTGCTATTGTAAATGGACACGGGTTTTATCCATAGCTTTTCATTTTTTTGGACGCTATTGTTACATTCCCGGGAAAACAAAAATACGTAGGCGCGTAAACTTTGGTAAGTTTCGTCACTTACTATTGCAGATAATACAAAAACCGCTATGGTATTTACAATATCACCTAACTTTTTCAGCGTAATCAATTCGACTTTGTTATTTCTCTCTAAATTTCTTCATTACTCCGGGACAAATTGTTCATCTCACCAATTCGAAGCTCCATTGTTTAATCGAAAAGGTATCTTCCTCACTTCCTCATATATTTAAGCTTTTAGTTAATTGTGATTTCGAGGTATCATCGATATACAAATTGTTTGAATTCGTTAGAATAAAATATATGCCAGTAAAGATGAGAGGAGACTGTAATGAGATCCGTCGTAGTAAACGTAACCAAGGCTTAGAGCCTACAAAACCTCCATTAGAATTGGTTAAAAATGCAGCCAGAGGAAGTAAGAAAAGAAGTAGTACTGAAAAAGAAGAACCTGTTAACAGGGATCAAAATGGGGTTAAAATGCTAGCAATGATGAGATTCAAACAAAGAAAAAAAGGAGTTCTGAAACAAATGAGGAGGTTATTGTTAATCTGTCAAATTCCAATAAGACAGTTGAACCTAAAGAATTAGATAGAGTGGTGGAAGATGTTGAGGATGAGAATGTAAGACCACTTGAAGACGAGGATAAAGTTAATGAAAATGATGATGGTTTTGTTGAGCATGATCAGGGTGAAGATGAGATAGAAATGTCTGAGAAACAACCTCTTGGGGAAGAAAATAATCATAGTACTCAACCAGATTGACCATGAAGAAAATGATCAGAATACTAAACAGAATGACAATGTTAACAATGAGAGCACTGAAGAAAATCAAACTCCAGTTAATGAAGTGAAGGAAAAAAAGAGAAGAGGACCAACAAAGATGCGTACAGTTGCTACAGATCGTAATGAAAGGGTCTTAGTGTCTTTCAATGAGTATGGTGAACATGTTGGACCTGCATCTGTTACATTTTCATCTTTTCTTGGTCCTCTGGTGAGAGAACATGTTCCAGTTACATTGGCTGACTGTAGACAACTTGATCAAGTGTCTAAGGATACCATGTGGGAGGAGATCCAGGTATGTTTGAGAAATTTAAACAATTTAATCATCTTGATCCAAGTGTTCATTTTAGCATATTTTGATGCAGGGGAAGTTTGACATGAAAGAAGAGTGGCAGAAAGAGGTTCTTATGAAGCAGCTGGGATGTTTGTTGAGGGCTGGGAAGTCAAGGCTGGTGGGACAAGTAAGAAATGCCAAAATTCTTGCTGAGAGGATTGCTTTGAAACCCAGCAACATCCCATCTTCTCAAGTATGGAACTCATGGGTTAAGAGCAAGACTTCTCACCCGTTTAAGGTTGTTAATGATGATGTAATGGCCATATTGTCTTATTTATATGTCTTTTAGCTTTAATTAAGTAATTTTATTGTAGGAAACAAGTAACATGTAAGAAAAAATAGATACCTCACACAACCAGTCGCAAAGGCATGCTTAGATTAGCTTATGAAATGGTAATTAAAATGAATATTCAATTGAATACTATTTAAAAGATTATTCAACATTATAATCTTTTTTGTTATATAGAAAAAAAATAGCATCGATCCAATGAAGATTACTAGGAGCAAGATTTGGATTGCCGGACACACACATGCGGATGGTAGACCTATGAGGCCTCAATTTGCTGAAACTGTTGTAAGTAGTTAAGAAAGTTTTTTATACATGGTTACATATATAAATGACCATTTTTATATCTTGCGTGTAAAATATTTATATTAGGAACAAATACAGTCACTCGATAGTCAGATGGACTCTACATCCTGTGATAACTTCAAGGAAGATGCAGTAAGCAAAGTTTTGGGAAAAGAGAGACATGGAAGAATGCGAGGGTATGGCAGAGGAATCAGTTTTACTAAGCTATCATTTCTGCAAGCTAGAGACTCAAGGATTGTACCAAGAGAAGTGTAAAGGAGAAATGCATTCTTTTGGATTGCAACAACTCTGGACGCAAGGTAGCTGAAGGGAGAGTAGCTTCAACAGATCCAANTCGTACCCATAGGTCCAAATGCAACCAAGGTTTGGGTTGAAGTTATTATGTTTCCTGACGCGAAGGTGTGGAGGGTAAATGACAAAATTTCTATTATTTCTGATGCATTAGGGTCAACTATTTCTTGGCCAAATGATAAATTATTGTTTTTCTGAACCTACAATTCACTGGACACCAAGTACAAATTTAATGGTACAAATTGTTATGTTAAATTTTAGCAATACACACTTTAACATATATGTTATAAATTTTAGCAATACACACTTTAACATTTACACAAGTCACAAATATCAGAGCAATTAATGTAGAAAAAGTTGAGAAGATAAGAGATATAATGAAAATCAACTCCCTCTGTTTCTTTTTTATTACTTTTTGACTCTACATTTAATTAGAAACAAGTAGATGTTTGAATTTTGTATTTTACTTTTTTCATTGGGTTTTGAAAACAACTTATAAATGTGAAACAAAGAAAAACCTTCAAAACACCTAATAAAATGAAACGGAGTAAGTAAAATATAA
>OVBE01000726.1:0-45061 GCA_900406425.1 Iberis pinnata
TATGCTTTTTATGTTCATTTGCACTTAGGACCTTTTAGCAACCAAACCCCCTTTTAATATTTAGCTTGACTTAAGGCATCCAATACATCCAGATTGCTTAGTACACTCCCATTATGGATTGAAAAAATCCATCTATACTACAACGATGGGGTGATTGATAACCCAGGACCTCAAAATCCTATTATCAATCTGGCGCCGTTGCCATTTGGGATTTGTTACTACATTCTGAATTTTGGATATTTCCATATCAAGCCTTTCTTTTACGTTTTTACTTACCAGTCTACCTTGTTTGCCTTGTTTTCAGGTACCTGCTTAGCAGTATATGAACCTGAGAAGCACAAGACCAACTGACTTGCTTCCACTCGTAGATGACATTAGAGCTCTTGAACGAGAACACTCTCGGGCAAGATGTGAACACGAATGTGCGGAACACATGAGAATGTTGAACCTCAACATGGCAGACAACGTTGAACGAGAAAACCAGAACCATTGGTGCTGGTGACAACCCAAACACTCACACCGTCAGACATGGAATCAATCCACCTGCAATCCAGAACAACAACTCCGAGATCAAGCATAGTCTCATTGCTATGATCCAGAGCAACAAGTTCAATGGGTTACCTTTGGAAGACCCACTTGATCACCTAGATGAGTTCGACATGTTCTGCAGTCTGACAAATATCAACGGTGTGAATGAAGATGCATTCAAGTTACGCCTCTTCCCATTCTCATTGGGGGAGAAGGCACATCAGTGGGAGAAGTCACTCCCTAGGAACTCAATCACCACATGAGATGCCTGCAAGAAGGCATTCCTTGCGAAGTTCTTCTCAACTTCAAGGACAGCATGCTTGAGGAATGAAATTTCCGGGTTTGCATAGAAAACCTCTGAAACCTTCTCTGAGGCATTGGAGCATTTTAAAAACTATACTATGCAATGCCCTCACCATGGTTTCAGCAAGGCTTCCTTGCTCAGCACACTCTACAGAGGTGCCTTACCAAAGATCAGAATGCTGCTGGACACTGCAAGTAATGGGAACTTTCTCAACAAAGGCGATGATGACAGATGGGAGTTGGTTCAGAATCTTTCCCAGTCTAATGGGATTTATAGTGAAGACTACGACATAACACCTAGAGGTCCTTTTGCATATGATGATGGCACTAAGAAGGAGATAAGTACATTGAATGAGAAGTTAGACAGGTTACTCCTAGGTCAACAACATCATGTTCACTTCATCTCTGATAACTCCAGATTCAAGCTGCTGAAGCTCAACAACAAGAAGAAATGTGCTATGTGCAAACCAAGTGGGTTACAACAAAGGGTACTTCAACTACTCAACGCAACGCATCTTTAATTTTTCTTTGTCAGCTCTGTCAGCTCTGTTGGCAGAGGCCGCTGCCGGGTAAAAAAATCAAAAATATTCTTCGAGCTAGTTGACAAAGCTTGAGAAATCTTCAAAATGCAATGACCGAAAACTCTGACTCCTCCGACAACTCCTTCGACTCTGATGACTCCGCCGACTCCTCCAATGACACCTCAACCGCAAATCCTCGTCCCCATAACCACCGTAGCAACAAAAAGTCAACCGATCTTTCATCCTCTCCTCATCAAGAAGACGACGATGAGAAAAATAATGAAGAACAATAGTGAAGTTATCAGAGTCGTCATCGCCATTCTCGTCTGACTCGTCGTATTCTACTTTTTCAGAAAAGTAGAGAGAAATTCATCTCACTCTATAAACATTCAATAAAAAATAATAATAAACAGATAAATATAGATATAGATATTTTGTTCATTTTCATCATTTTGCATCCATACGAAATTCGAATAGAACAGATACTTGTATTGTATTGTTTTGATTTTGAAAATTTTTATCAGTTCGGTGGAGTGGAATTAGTTGCTTTAGAATTTAATTAGTTATCTTATCTTCATTGTTAGTGAATTTTTTTTTTTCTCTTGTCTTGAATATATGATTATATATATGTTTTACAAACCGGAGTATGATACTCAGTTACTCACTTGGAGTGATATACTTTTGAAGTAACAATTTGATATACACCTAAAAATGAATATCTCAAGGTCACTAAATTAAAAAAAATATATAGTTTTGAAATCAGTAATATATGTGACTGATCCCAGTAAAAAAACTAATATATTATATGTCAAATATATACTATTATGGGCATTAACAACTACTAACAGAATTGCTGACTTTTTGTATAAATCTATTACTAATGGCCTTATTGCACTTAACTAATTATCCAACTAAAGGTTTTTTATTAGTATATATACATATCACATTAATCATTTGAGATGAATTCAAAATTCATTAATCCATAAACAATGCTTAAAGTTTTGAAAAAAATAAACTCAAATCTATGTAATTTTACGTTCTTAAATGTTTTAAATTATCATTCTTTCATCGTATCGTTACCACTAAAAGTTATCGCAATAAAATGATCCCAAAATTGATAGTACACGTACTAATAATATATCACTAGGCTCCAATTTGATCAATATATTGTCTTTATCCATTAAGACAATAATCAATCAACTATGGGGTCACTCAATATATTATATTACCATCATTATATGAATGGCAAGAATGTTTTAAATAGTAGACCCCATAAAATCAAATTAAAATCTAATTTTTAGATTTTAATAAAACAAAAGCAAGATTTTTATGTTAGAGCAAAAGGAAGACAAATTACAAAAAAAGTTGGTTTCTTGAAAAGTACTCAATAGTAACTCTTTTTATTAAAATCTTATATATATATATATATATATATTTACAAAATACACCTCTTTCATCTTCTAACTCATAAACCCTTTCACTTCTCTGTTTCATCAAACTCTTCAAAAATTCAATCTTTCTTCTTAAAGAAAATGAAGAAATCTTCAATGAATCAAAAATTAGGTTGTGAGAGTCTCCTTGGATGTATTTTCCAGAGTTGGAGCCCTCGCCAGAGAAAACCATCTTTACCGGAAAAAGATCATAAAGCAAAAGATTACTTGTCTCCCAAGTTAACAACAATCACAAACCCTAAAATCCTTCCAAGAAAATCTTCTTCTGAACCAAAGAAATCTGATCCTCAAAAACCTCAAGAAAAGCCGAAACTCGAAGAAAATCATCCAAGAAAATCATCAGATTCCGCTCGAAAATCGAGTTCTTCAGGTTCATCAAGAACAGAGAACAAAACGTTTTCAGTTAACGGCGTTATGGGAAACATCATTGTGAAACAACAACTCGCCGTTAAAGCTGATGTGGCGCCGACAAGAACTCGAAAAGACGGCAAAATTGTAAATTACAGACTTGATCCAGAGACTTTGAAGAAAATGGGTAATGAAGAGTATTGTCTTGGGAGGTTTAGAGAAGCTCTTATGTTTTATGAAAGAGCTATTTCAGCTAACCCTAAAACGTCGACGTATTGGGCTAACAAATCAGCAGCTTTGATTAGTCTTGGTCGGCTTCTTGAAGCTTATGATGCTTGTCAAGAGGCTTTAAGACTAAACCCCAGTTATGAGAGAGCTCATCAAAGGCTTGCTTCTCTCTTACTCAGGTTAACCATTTGATTTGATTATGACATTTTTCGTAATAATATTCATTTTAGATATCGGTTCGGTTTCAATTTTATTGTATAGATTTTTGGTTTATAAATAATCATTTGCAATATGAAATTGAATACTTTTTAAGGATTAATCTTTCGTTCTCTGGTTTTTTTTTTTTTTTTTGGTTTTCGGCTTATAAATAATTACATCTCAAAATAAAACGTAATTGTTTGGTTTTGTTTGGTTTCAGGTTAGAAATCATTTTTAACCATTTGACTAAACTTATTTTTTTCTAAACATTTTCAATTTAAATATTAGTTCGATTTCGATTGGTTTTTATTTTATTTTAGATTTTTATTTATAAATAATTATCAGCAAATAAAATCAAACTTGTTCTGTTTTGACTGAAATTTTGTGGTTTTTTATATTTAAAAACATGTTTTAAAGTAAAATTTATTGGTTTGGTTCGGTTTTGGTTTGAATTCGGATTTTTAATTGATTTTATTTCTAATTTAAAAAAATCCAGGGTTTATCTCAATTTTCTAGTTTGGTTCGGTTTGAACATGATTTAAATAAGTTTTTCCAGATTAAACATCCCTACTTCCTTGTCTCTATATGGCTCTTATATTTTAAACAACATTACTTAATGGTACTAAATTGTTACTAAATATCACATTACACCCTTTTTTTTTACCAGATTAGGTGAGGTTGAAAAAGCTTTGTATCATTATAACCAAGCTGGAAAATACACAGAGACAAAACATTTAGAACAAGTTCAAGATGTTATAAAATGCTTGACAAGGTGTAATGAAGCTAGAAGATCAAAAGAATGGAATGTTTTGTTGAAAGAAACTTGTTTTGCGATATCATATGGAGCTGATTCTTCTCTTCGGGTTAGTATTGTTTTTTCTTCATATATAATCATTAATATCTAAAAACACTAATCATTGTATCAAAAAATCGTAGAGATCAATCCAAATAAAATAATAAGCGTTAGTAAAAATTTAGCTAATTACAAGATATATTAATATTTTAGATTATGAAATATCTAATATATTAACATATTTTATAAATATCTAGATCTTCATAAATCTCTACCGTAATTTGAGGACGCAAATGATTTGTCTTTTAGAGGAATGTATTTGAGCGTAAATGACAATTACGCTATATTACTTTTAAAATCCAACAGTTACTCATTTTTTGTTTTTGTTATAAAGTTTGTGGGATCAATATTTTTAGTAAAAATAAGCATCTACGCTGGAATTTGTTATTCTACCTAATAGTAGAGGAATAAAATAACACTTTTCCACTTACTTATTACTTATGTGGAATATGGTTTTGTTTTATTAACTCCACTAACTTTTGGTGTGTGTCACCATTTGAAGCCTGAGTTTGTATTAGACTAATCGAATCTATAATCCTTAATCTCATAATTAGGTATATGCACTCCAAACCGAGGCTTTATTAAATCTTCAAAGACATGAGGAAGCTTATAATGTGTATGAAAAAGGAACAAAACACTTTGATATCGATTGTTTTATAAAGATCTTTGGTCTCTCTATTACTTCTTATGTCTTAATGGTCGGAGCACAGATCTACATTGCAGTTGGAAGGTATGCGGTTATAAATTTTTAATGCCTCTTTTGCATTTCTTTTCCAGCAGTAAACAACGTACCGTTTCAAACTGAACCTAACCGTCTTAAACCAAACTGAATGATGTAAACCTTATACCAAATCTAATCAATTGTTTTTTCATATAGAATAAAAATTTCCATATCAAATTTTTTTGATCCCGAACAAAACGAATATGAATTATATAAAAATTGAATGATACTACCTAAATAAACAGAACTAAATAATTATTTTTATAAATAATACTTATATATATAAATATATCAAAAATACTTAAAGTATTCTAAGATAATATATTATTAACTGAAATACTACTTTTATTTTATTTTTTTTGTCTAAACACCGTTCGTTTTACAACTTAATAAAAAAAGTTATCGAATGGGATCTATCTCTTAGAACCCGGATAATCGAAAACCAAATAATCTAAACCAATAGCGAACCAAACTAATATAAATTTTAGTTCATAATAAACTTTTTTTGATATTAGAATAACTCAAAAACTATTTTACCTGAATAGAATCCGAACCGATTAACAGAATGCCAACATAGAAACAGAACATCTAGTTGTTTATCATCTTTAAATTCCTTGGAGAAAAAAATCCAGCAATACGTTTTATTTCTTAAAACGTGGAAATCTTGCTATTTGTTGAAATAGAAACTCATGTCTTGATTTTTTTTTCTTGGAACAGATTTGAAAATGCAGTAACTGCGTCAAGGCAAGCGGCTAGGCTCGAACCAAGCAATGAAGAAGTAAATGCGATTTCAAGAAAAGCAAGAGCGGTTGCTGCAGCTCGACTTAGCGGAAATTTACTGTTTAATGCGTCGAAATTCGAAGTAGCTTGTGTGGTTTATACGGAAGGACTTGAGAAAGATCCTTATAATGCACTCTTGTTATGTAATAGAGCTGCCTCTAGATTTAAGCTTGGTCTATTCGAGAAAGCCATTGAAGATTGTACGTTGGCTCTAGATCTCCAGCCTTCATATCGAAAGGCGAGGCGACGCAGGGCAGATTCTTATGCCAAGGTATTCACTTTAAGTGAGACTAATATCAAAAGAGTTTACTTACATGTTTGGACCTCGTTTTAGGCGATCGTTTAAAAATTTTAGACGATTATCAACCTTCTATCATAAACTATATTTTTCAATTTAAGAACCAACATAAACTGGTTTGAACCAGAGAAGTGATATTAGTCAAGTGGTAAAGATTCACTTAAAGCATCTCCAAGCCTACTCCATTTTCCACTCCAAAATGAAGTAAAAAATAGGATTACTCCATTTATAGAGTAAAATTACTCATGACTATTTTTTACTTCATTTTCTACTCCAAAATGAAGTTACACCCAAAAATGGAGTGGGGTTGGAGCAAAATCAACTCCAAGATGGAGTCATTCCATTTTGGAGTAAAAACTAGAGTTTTACATTGGAGATATTCTAATACACTATTTTTCATTGGCGTTCAATTCTATGTAGTTGCGTTTTCCTGTGTTATATGAACAGGTAATGGATCAAATCTTGTCTATTTAAATATGACAAAAAAAGAGTAAAAACTATGACTGGATTTTTTACTTGTTTTTAACTAGTGTGATGGTAATGTAATGAATGTTTGGTTTGGTTTACTTTGTGTGAGTAGTTGGAGAAATGGCAACATGCAATTAAAGATTATGAGTTGTTGATGATAGAAACACCTGAGGATGAGGAGATTAAAAGAGCTTTGGCTGAGGCAAATGTCCGGTTTAGGAAGCAAACCAGTGGCCATGTCCGATTTAGGAAGCAAACCGGTGGACATGTCCGATTTAAAGGAATTGGCTCGGAGATAGTTTTGGTCAATTGAAATTATTAGAGATCTGAGTAAGCCAGTGTATAATTTTTGAATGATTTGGTTGTGTATTGTGTGGTTTGTTTGCCTTCTCTGTTGAAAAATTAGGTCTCAACTTTCTTTGACCATTTTCTTATTTTATGTGGATTTTTCTGTTTTAACCATAAAAACTTTGTATTAAACGGATACACTAGAAACTAGTGTTGATGATGTTTTTGCTTGCTTGTTTTTAATAATAGAAAACATCTTTGATTATAATCAAAATACAATATAACTGTTGGGTCAGGGTTAGCATCCATTCGAAAGGCCCACCAAAAGCTCAAGACCCGAATCTTCTTGATACTTCCAGGATGGCAGGCGGGTGGTATCCACCCTAGAAAACGCACAGGTCAAGCGTTCTGTTCACGACAAGACCTCTGAAATAGTATATCGATGGTTATAAAAAGAAGTCACTCTCATTTTAGAAAGAGGTGACCAAAATTAGAAGGAAAGCACTAATTTTCCAGATCATAGGAACACCGGAATCACTGTTGGATAACCGGAAAAAGAGAAGAAAGACGAGAGTCATCAAGGTTTCTCCTCGTCCAAACATCTCCCCTCGTCTACTCATATAGACGACCAGGAAATGATTCAAAGCTTCCCCTCGTCTTATCATATGGACGACCAGGAAGTGACTCAAAGCTTCCCCTCGTCTACTCACGAAAACGACCAGATTCTCAACCAGATGGAGTCCCAGACGACGACCAGAAACTCACTCAGAAGGAGTCCCAGAAAACGACCAGAAACTCACCCAGAAGAAGTCCCAGACGACGAAAAGAAACCCACTCAGAAGGAGTCCCAGACGACGACCACAAACTCACCCAGATGGAGTCCCAGACGATGACCAGAATCCCACTCAGAAAGAGTCCCAGACGACGACGACCAGAAACTCACCCAGAAGGAGTCCCATACGACGACCAGAACTCACCCAGAAGAAGTCCCAGACGACGACCAGAAACTCACCCAGAAGGAGTCTTAGATGACGACTAGAAACTCACTCAAAAGGAGTCCAAGACGACGACCAGAAGCTCACCAGGAGGAGTCCCAGACGACGACCAGAAATTCACTCAGAGGGAGTCCCAGAAGCTCAACTAAAAGTAGTTCCTCATTCATCTATCATTGACGACAAGATGTTGACCAAAGATCAAATTACGAAAACGGTAGCTAAACCATGAATCCCCAATTAGCTGACACGCAGGATCAAGCTCAGCAATAGTTGTAGTGCTGGTACAACATTTGGCGCCGTCTGTGGGAACAAGGGGTATAAATCAATATTAAGAGGCATCACCAGGAACAATAGCGGAAAACAAGGGAGTCATGGCACATATCGACGACATGGTTGATGAAGAAATACAAGTCGAGGATCCTCCCCCACAAACGAATCAACATAACCAACAAGCATTACCAGTCAATCGACTGGAAAATCAAACAGTCGAGACCACCAGAAACATTATACAGCGCCTAGATGACCAGGCTAGCGAAGCAAGGGAATTTCGTACCAGGTTTGACGCAGCCATAGCAGCCAGCAAAAGAAGGATGAATATCAAGACAGTAATCCGAAACCTTTTCGGTACATCAAGCACGTCCCCGTTAACAGGACAGCAGCGGACGATACTCGAGTTGGTGCGACAGACGACTCAAAACCCAATAACGGACGCACAAATCAGTGCCAAGAAAATGGCATCCCTCAAAGAAAAGCTTCGCGAAATGAGTTCCCATATACACAAGGCCACCAGCTCGGCCCCGGAGATCGAGCGTGTGGTAGAAGAGACGCAGCAAACACTGTTCACCAGCCGCATCACAGAAACCCAAATAAGTCACAACGCCAAAATTAAACTACCAATATTCAAAGTCAACAATGACCCGGTCCACTACATGACTCCATTCACCATTGCGATGGGACGCTCACGTTTTGCCCCCAAAGAAAAATACGCAGACTATTGTCAAATGTTCATCGAGAACCTCGGCGGAGCAGAATTAACATGGTTCTCATGCCTCCCGTTGGGAATAATCGACAACTTCCAGCAATTTTCGATGGCATTTGTAAAACATTACTCGATGTTCATCGATAAAAAAAGCATACACCGCCGATCTATGGACGCTTACCCAAGGGAGTCGTGAATCACTAAGGGATTTCGTAGAAAGATATAAGAAGATAGTCTCCCGCATCGTCATCCCCGACAAGGCCGCCGTAACCACCCTCAAAAATTCATTGTGGTACGAATCGAGATTCCGAGAAGAACTAGTGCTTAACCGGCCGCAAACGCTCGAAGACGTACTACATAGGGCAAACTGATTCATAGAAGCTGAGGAGGAGAAAGAAATTATAACAAAGCTTCACGGGAAAAAACGTTCAAACCAAAGAGACCGCGACGAGTACAGAGAGCCTTGCCAAAATTACGATAAAGATCGCGAAAAGAAAAAGAACGTCATCCATTACCTTGGAGGCCAAGGAGTTCAGGGTCAGACCACCTCATGGAGAAGAGACGACGACAAAAGATCCTTCTACGAGTTCCATGGAAGAGTAGGGCACAACACCGCCGAATGCAGACACCTAAAGAACGTGATCCTAAAATAGTACAACGGCGGCCGACCAGGTTCAGGAAACGAATGGCGACGGCCTGAACACAAACCAGGAACAGATAACATGGATCGACTACCACCTCATCCAGAGTGAGGAGGCCGAGCCAATCAGCCTTGACAACCGGTCGAGGCAGACATGGAACCACCAAAAAGATATCGAGAAGAAACAAACGAAGAAGCTCAGCCAGTCCCAAGAAGACGTATCAACGTCATCATGGCCGGACTATTGCATTGCAACGACTCTATGAGAGCGATAAAGAAATCCGAACATGGAGCGATCAATGCACTAAGCAACCCTAAAGTATCCCAGGAAGAGCATGAACCAATTAAATTCACACAGGCTGACGTCATCAGAGTTGACGACCCGCACAACGACTTTCTGGTGATCGAGCTTATGATCGCCGACTACGAAGTAACAAGAATCCTCGTCGGCTCGGGGAGTTCTGTCAACATAATCTTCAAAGAAACACTTTAAAAGATAAAGTACCCGGGCGCAAAAATGAAACCATCGTCCCGACCTCAAACCGGCTTCAGCGGCGACAATGTCCAATCAATCGGCACCATCAAACTCCCTATATGTGCGAGAGGCACTACAAAGATCGTCAAAATGCTAGTCGTCGACCAGCACCTGGTTTTCAACGCGATACTGGGAACGCCGTGGCTATACGCCATAAAGGCGGCAATCTTGATATATCACCAATGTATCAAGTTTCCAACGACGAAAGGGACAATGACGATCAAGGGGAATCAAAGAGCCGCAAAGACCTGCTTCATCGCCGAGCATAAAGCGTGAAAGAAGTCGAACGCATAGCAGTTACCGACAGGGTTGGAAGAGAAGGCCAGCCTGTCCAAAGCAGTAAAATACTGCATACCGACCCAAGAGCCTGTAGACCATGTTAACATCGATGCCTCCAAACTAGACAAACGTGTAGCTATTGGCCGTCATCTAGAGGCAACTATAAAGCATTAATTGATCATCTTCCTAAAAGAAAACACCGTCACTTTTGCATGGGAGATCGCCGATATAAGGGGGATTGATCTTCTAATCACTTGCCACGAACCCAATGCGGATCCAACGTAAAAATCAGTACGACAAAAATGCCGAAAACTCGATCCATAACAAAGCCAGGCCGTGAATGACAAAGTAGAAAAGCTTCTCGAGGCGAGGTCGATCACCAAGGTACAATATCCCGAATGACTCGCCAACCCGGTCGTCGTAAAAAAGAAAAACAGGAAGTGGAGGGTGTGTGTAGACTTCAATAATCTCAATAAATCATGCCCCAAGGATAGTTTTCCTCTACCTCACATCAACCGCCTCGTTGAAGCCATGGCCCGCAACGAGCTCCTATCATTTATGGACGCTTTCTCAGGATATAACTAAATAATGATGCACCCGGACGACCGGGAGAAAACAACATTCATCACGGATCAAGGTATCTTTTGCAACAGAGTAATATCGTTCGGGCTCAAGAACGCTGGTGCAACCTAGCAACGACTAGTCAACAGAATGTTCACCGAACAACTGGTTGAAATGATGGAGGTCTACATTGACAACATGCTCGTCAAATTAACCCATGCTACTGAACACGTTCCTCATTTACACACGTGCTTTAAGATACTAAACGACATGAAATTAAACCCGGCGAAATGCACTTTCAGGGTCGAATCAGGAGAATTTCTCGGCTACATAGTAGCACAACGGGGCATAGAAGAAAATCCGAAAAAAATCTCGGCTGTACTCAATCTCTCGTCCCCTCGAAATACCAAGGAAGTACAACGGCTGACAAGGCACATCGCCGCCCTGAACAGATTTATATCTAGGTCGACGGAGGAGTGTTTGCCATTCTACCAACTCCTTAAAGGAAACAAACAGTTTACGTGGGATGAGAAGTGCGAGACCGCGTTCAAAGAATTGAAAACTTATCTCTCTACGCCCCCAATATTGACGAAGCCGGTTGAAAGAGAAACCCTGTTGCTCTACATATCAGTCTCCACGTCAGTAGTCAGCGAAGTCATTGTCCAGGAGGACAAAGGCGAGCAGAAGCCAATATTTTACATAAGAAAAACAATGGACGGAGCGGAACTACAATACCCAACCCTTGAAAAGCTCGCTTACGCCATCGTCGTCTCTGCCCGAAAACTGAGACCATACTTCTAGTCACACGCGATAGCCGTCATGACCACCCAGCCCCTGCGCACGATCCTGCATAGCCCATGTCAGTCGAGTAGAATGGCAAAGTGGGTTGTGGAGCTTAGCGAGTACGACATTAACTACCGAAGAAGAACGAGCGCGAAGTCACAGGTCCTCACAGATTTCCTCGTGGAACTTCCACCAGAACTCATCGAGTCGGAAGAAGAATCAATGACGTGGGCCCTGTATGTCGATGGCACATCACGATCGTTGGGGTCAGGAGTGAGAATCAGACTTATATCACCAACGGGGGAAGTCCTCGAACAATCATTCCTACTCGACTTCTTAGCGTCAAACAACGAAGCATAATATGAGGCCATCATAGCTGGGCTACGCCTTGCGAAGAGCGTTGGCGCGAAGCGGGTACGAGCAAATTGTGACTCTCAGCTTGTCGCTAACAAAGTCAGCGGTGAGTACGAAGCAAAAAACAAACGGATGAACGCCTACTTGAGAAAAGTTCAAACTATTTGACGTGACTTTGAAAACGTCGAGATTATCAAAATCCCAAGAGAAGAAAACCAACCGGCTGACGCCCTCACTACGCTAGCCACCATGGCCTACGCCATCCTTCAACAAACAATACCAGTCGAAGAGATCATGCACCCAAGCATCCTGATAATGGCCGTACATATAATAGACGACGCAGAGCTCGACTTACCAAGTGAAGAAACGATTAACTGGAGAACCAAGATAAAACAATACATTAGCAACGGGGAAATCCCACGAGATCGATGGACTGCAAAAAGATTAAAAGTGAAAGTCACGCACTACACTGTCATGGACAACACACTTTTCAAGCGATACGAGCGTGGTCCTCCTTGTATGCGTAGCAGGCGAAGAAACAGAGCTAATAATGACTAAAACTCACAAAGGAGCATGCGGCAACCATTCTGGAGGACGAAGCCTCTCACTCAAGATCAAACAACACAAACATTATTGGCCAGCTAAGGTAGTCGACTGCAATGCCTTCTCGCTCAAATGCGAGCAATGCCAGAGGCACGCCACGACAAGTCACCTACCGACGGAGCTACTCCGGACGATGACGCTGCCTTACCCATTCATGAGGTGGGCGATGGACATAGTCGGTCCTTTCTACACATCAAGATAGAAGAAATTCCTGCTCTTCATGACCGACTACTTCACCAAATGGATAGAAGCAGACTCTTTCACCAAGATCCAAGACACCAAGGTCCAACATTTCGTTTGGAAAATCATCATATGTCGGCATGGTCTGCTTTACAAAATTGTCACCGATAATGGAACCCAGTTCAGCTCGCACAAGTTCGAGAAATTCTGCTCCCGTTGGAAGATTAAACTAAGTCATTCCACGCCGCGCTACACACAGGGAAACGGCCAGGCCGAAGCGACAAAAAAAACCATCCTCGATGGACTAAAAAAATACTTGAAAAGAAAAAAGGATGCTGGGAAGACGAGTTAGACGGTGTCTTATGGTCGCACTGTACAACACCAAGAAGTTCAACTAACGTCATACCGTTCTCACTATCCCATGGAATGGAGGCAATGATCCCTGCAGAAGCAAACATCTACAGCCTTCGCCGACTTAAAATAACACACCACAAAGATTGTAACAACCAAATGATAAGGGACAAATTAGACGAGGTGGAAGAATTGCGTGACCAAGCATTGCTACGGATACAAACTTACCAACAAGCGGCGGCGAAACATTACAACAAAAATGTGAAAATAAAAAACTACGCCAAAGGAGATCTCGTCCTCAGGCACGTGTTCAAAAATACCAGGGAACTTCGAGCAGGCAAACTGGGAACCAAATGGGAAGGGCCGTACCAGATCATAGAGATTATCGCCCCCAACGTATATAGGCTCGTCGACCTCAACGGCGACCCTGTCCCTCGACCATAGAATGGAAGGCACTTGAAACGTTTCTACTAGAATGGTCAATTTTGTAACTAGAACTACGTCTAGCTTGATCCCTATATATAAAGGGTACATAGGCACCCCGCAAAAGCACAACTGTAAAAAAAAAAAGAATATATATATTATAATAATAAAAAGTGTATACTTACACAAGTTCGAAAAATCCTCACGAAAGCCGAGCAATGCCTCACCAAGTTGAAACTCGTCCACGAAAGCCGAGCAATGCCTCGCCAAGTTGAAACTCGTCGATGAAAGCCGAGCAATTCCTCACCAAGTTGAAACTCGTCCATAAAAGCTGAGCAATACCTCACCAAGTTGAAACTCGTCCATAAAAGCTGAGCAATACCTCGCCGAGTTGAAACTCATCCACGAAAGCCGAGCAATGCCTCACTAAGTTGAAACTCGTCCATGAAATCCAAGCAATACCTCACCGAGTTAAAACTCATCCACGAAAACCGAGCAATACCTTGTCGAGTTGAAACTCATCAATAAAAGCCAGGCAATGCCTCTTCGAGTTGAAACTCATCCACGAAAGCCGAGCAATGCCTCGCCAAGTTGAAACTCGTCCAAGAAAGCCGAGCAATGCCTCGCCAAATTGAAACTCGTCCACAAAAGCCAAGAAATGCCTCGTCAAGTTAAAACTCGTCCACTAAAGCCGATCAAACTCTTGTTGACCCCAAAAAACAGAACAAGAATCACGAGGGACTATCAACACAAGAACGACGAGCAAAACATAAAACAAAATGAGCCGATTCATAAAAAAACTGGTAGTCTATTCGATTTAAAACTGGAATCACAAAGTGTTCAAAAAATAGATAAGTTAAAACATCCAGCACACAAGGTCAGGTTATCCCCTGTGACGGCCAGAAAAATATAAGTAAACAAAAACAAAAAATGGGGAAGCAAACAAGCGCCATCTACAAGAAGAAAGCACAAATAGGATCATAACGGGACCAGTCGACCACATGCTCAGCCCCACCTGTCGAAGCCTCCGCTCTAGCCGTCCGTAACCTATCTATATCATCCGCAGAGAAGGTATGATGGTTCGATGACGACTCGTCAATTTCAGGAAAAAGCCCAAGATCTTCCTCCCTGAGATGCTCGACGACGATCATCCCCTCCTTAGCCTTCTCGAGGTCCTTCGCTAAATTCTGAATAATCTCTTAGGGAACCGACCCTCCCAACTCCTCGATAACTCCCACGACGTCGATACACCACTGAACAACAAAGACTAACCTAGCAGACTCCTCGGCAGCTTCACGGTCGGCCAAATAACTATGGATCTTCTCGTGAATCCATTGTTTAGCCTTAAGTATAATGGTGTCTCTCTCCATCTTCTCAAAGCCTAATCTTTCCTTAACGTCGTACAACACGTCCTTAAGATTTTCCATTTCGTCCTCTAGACGGCCTAGATCGATCCTGAAACTTTCAAGTTGTTCTTTGGCCAAACGAGAGAGCCTAGAGTTCTCTCCCTTAAGCGCATCCACCTCTGCATGAAGCCTTGTCCTAACTACCTCGAGCTTGCCTACCTTCTTCTTTTCTACCTTCGTCGACGCCTGAGTCGCCTCCAAAGTCTCCTTAAGTTTAATGCACATGGAAGATTTGCGCTCAAGCCGATGAATGAGCGTGTTGGCCATAACATTAGTCGCCCCAAAAAACTATGAAATTTAACAAGTCAAATATGACGTCAAGAACAAAAAAGAAAGAAGGGAAAAGAATACGAACGGCCATACCTGAATGTCGATGGTGGCGTACGTTTTGAAAAAAATTGGTAACCGCCATCCCTTCGACATTGGTCAAGGGTTGATTGGAGCCAGGAATCTGGCGAATGAGCGCCGCTCAAGCATCTGCATCATTCACTAAGGCCTCAGCATCTAAATACACGAAAGAAAAGGGGACTGGATCTTTAGACTTCCCCGACTCTAACAGCGACTGCGACTGCGACTGGACGACCACATCCAACCGCTCCTCAACACCATGACCAGGCACATCCTCCACGACTACCATCTTCGTTGGCTCAGTCACAGCTTGGGGATCATCGAAGGTGATTTTGTCACCATCATCCACACCAGCAGACGAGGCCGACTGGTCTTTAAGCTCCCTTTCGACCGTCCTCTTCCTCGACTTAGCAACAACACCAACCTTTTCCTTGAACTTTGTTGTTGCCACTTCCAATGATCGTTGAGACGCTTGGATGATGCCTCCTTCTCCTTTATCTTCATGTCAATAGCCAACTTAGCCGTCAAGACCATCCCACCAAGCTTCGACGCACCTTTCAGAGTCACCATCTTCCTGGCCATTGCATCAACTTGTGTCTTTAAGGCCTTCTCCTTTAATTGTCGAGAATAATCCGACGACATCTTCTTCGTCCGACGAGTGTAAGTGTATCGATCCCGTCCAAACAAGCACAAAAAATTACGAGCACTAATACGAGCCAAAGTCCTCTCGACCCTTTTGCAGTCGACGTCCGGCCACTTAGCTATCGAGGCTCTAGAAAGAATCTTCACCGTTGGTAGAAACTCCTCCGTAAACTTTTTTAGCGGGAACGGTTTGTCTGGAAACCAAAAAAATCACATAAGAGACGAGAAAAAGTCACGAAAAAGGAGGGGCCGCTCGGTGAGCTGAGTAGCTACCAATCTCAAGCGCCCAGTCGCGAAGGAATTCCCTCCTAACGTCAGGAACTGATGCATCATTTATCTTAACAAAAAAGTATCGTCATTTCCAATCCTAAACTTTTCTTTTGACGTCGGTAATCAGTTTATACTGGAAGTTCATCCTCACGTAAAAAAGCATGTGTCAAAGCTGATCCTTTGATTCCCGCACTTAACAACTTTAGGAACCTTTTGAGGCGACGAAATGAGGTCAAAAAAATTAATGGAAATTTATATCCATATCTCGGTACCTAGGACCAATAGACCAACCATATTCTGAATCGCCGAGGTCGTCAACTGCAAGATCGCCATACAACAACAAACGCAATACGAGATTATTAGCTTCGGCAAAGGAAACCACAAGTGTCCAAGGAGGAACCAATCCTCAAAAATGGTGAAATAGCCTTCGGGCGCCGACCAAGGATGCTCGTCAGAGCGAGGAATCTTAAACTCGAGACGCGCGTTGTCCAGCACACATAAACGACAAAGATCGATCAACGAATCCTTGGTCGTCTTCGACGGAACCACACCTGAATAATAATCCTTGTTGCCGATGACCATCTCGGACAATTCCTCTTCCTTCTCCTCCGATTCTTCGACTATAACAGGGATATTATGCTCGGCGCTGTCGAACTCGTCGACCATGTCCCGAGGACTTAAAGCGTCCAGTTCTGCGTCGTCCTTGTCCCGGAGCTGTGGGATCTTAAAAGATTTTCTGCTCGTTGAACCCATCTCATTTGACATTGTTTCCTCTTTGCAAAATATTTCTCGACCTACACCGGACATAAACACTGAACCTTGCTGGAAAAATGAGTTGGCACGGCGGAGCAGCGACGGTCACAGCTAGAAAAACAAATGTAAAAACAAAAACGAGAGGAGAAAGGGAGAGTAAAGGTCAAAGAGATTTTTACCTGGATGACAAAAGGAGAAGATGAAGTGAATAAAAGGGGGGGGAGCTTTTATAAAGATGACGTGGAAACCCAAAAGTCGACTCGAAAATCTTAAAAAAATGCATCGATCCCCGGGTCCACGTCGCGCGCCCTGAGAGGGAAGACCAACAGACCAAAAGAAAACCCTTCTAGAATATTTTTCCTAGGCCTATCGGCAAATCATTATTACTGCATAATCGACGTCGACCCACTCATCGATCTAGGGGAGCTAATTGTTGGGTCAGGGTTAGCACCCATTCAAAAGGCCCACCAAGAGCCCAATACTTAAATCTTCTAGATACCTCCAGGATGGCTGGCGGGTGGTACCTGCCTAGAAAACGCGTGGGTCAGGCGCCGTGTTCACGACAAGACCTCTGGAATAGTATCTCGATGGCTATAAAAGGAAGTCACTCTCATTTTAGAAAGAGGTGACCAAAATTAGAAGGAAAGCACTAAGTTTCCCGATCATAGGAACACCAGAATGACTGTTGGATAACCAGAAAAAAAAAAAAAGACGAGAGTCGTCAAGGTTTCTCCTCGTCCAAACATTTCCCCTCGTCTACTCATATGAAAGACCAGGAAGTGACTCAAAGTTTCCCCTCATCTACTCATATAGACAACCAGGAAGTGACTCAAAGCTTCCCCTCGTCTACTCACAAAAACGACTAGAAACTCACCCAAAAGGAGTCCCAGACGACGACCAGAAACTCATTGAGAAGGGGTCCCATAGAAACTCACCCAGAAGGAGTCCCAGACGACGACCAGAAACTCACTCATAAGGAGTCCCATAAAACAACCAGAAACTCACCCAGAAGGAGTCCCAGACGACGACCAGAAACTCACTTAGAAGGAATCATAGACGACGACCAGAAACTCACCTAGAAGGAGTCCCAGAAGACGCCCAGAAACCCACTCAGAAGGAGTCCCAGACGACGACCAGAAACTCACCCAGAAGGAGTTTCAGACGATGAACAGAATCCTACTCAGAAGGAATCCCAGACGACGGCCAGAAACTCACCCAGAAAGAGTCCCAGACGACGACCAGAAACTCACCCCGAAGGAGTCCCAGGCGACCACTAGAAACTCACTCATAAAGAGTCCCAGACGACGACCGGAAACTCACCCAAAAGGAATCCCAGACGACGAACAGAAGTCACTCAGAAGAAGTCCCAGACGACGACCAGAAACTCACCAGGAGGAGTCCCAGACGACGACCAGAAATTCACTCAGATTGAGTTCCAGACGACGACCAGAAGCTCAACTAAAAGCAGTTCCTTATTCATCTATCATCGACGAAAAGAAATTTACCAAAGATCAGGTTACGAAGACGGTAGCTGAACCATGAATTCCCAATTAACCGACCCGCATAATCAAGCTCAGCAATAGTTGTAGTGCTGGTTCAACAATAACTTCTATAAATTAATATTCGATTCATTAATTTCTTTATAAAATAATATTCTTCTAATCTTAATTTTGAATTTTTGTGAAAAACTACCAAATTTGAATACGATGGGAACAAAATAAAATTTCGATAGAGCGGTAAAATGGGTAGAACCGAAAAAAACACTAACGGTGAAAATACTCTGATTAGACCAACTTTCATTTTTCTTTTAATTTGTAATCAATATAAATTTATAAGTTTTTTCAATTAATTTGTGTAATCCCAACGTGATTAATTTATATAGAATTTAACGTAAGATTTACTCATGGTTCCATACAAAATATTTAGATTGTACTAAAATAGTAAGAATTGAGTAACTTATTAAAAAAAAAGAGAGAGAAAGAGAGAAAAGAATGGAGCAACTTTGATCGAGAGATTTGTTATCCGTCGTACGAGTTAGTCCCTATAAATTGGCAACGGCCACAAAATTTTTAGGACCATTTACGTTTAGTTGTGTGTGTACTAATCACTTTGGGGTTTTGTCCTCCTTGTTTTCTTTCTTGAATCTTGAGTTTTTAACTTAAATAGTAAATATAGCATGTGGTAAAACAGTAGGACCATGTTATCGGTTTTTTTTAATTGATAAGATGCAATCATTTAAATTTATAAATATTATGTATTTATGTGTGACTCAAAGTAAAAGAAACTATTTTGTTTGTTAGTAACGTAATTGGATTTGAATCAACGTAAAAGATAATAATAATAATAATTGTATGGTGTTAATATTTTTTTTAGTTTTATTGAACAATAAAATCGATATTACAAAGAAAAACAACTGAGATCAAACACCACAAAGTCGACAGGTTTCTAAATCTTCATAAACAAAATCCCAAAGAAAAACTTTGGAAGTCTATTGAACCAAAAACTCAACGAGTAAAATTGGATAATAAATTAGTTAAAAAAATTTCTTGTTTATTAAGTTGATTTTCGTTGCTCTAGATTTAACCTAAGAATCTATAGTTATACACATGTTTAAGGGGATTTTTAGGTTAAATTTTTTACATAATATTCTTTCTATATTTTTGGAAATATTCTTTTAACAATATTTTTCTTAATTATAGATTGCCGCCTTATACCGAGGTGAACTCCATTTTTAGGATGCATTGTGCCCATGTCGATGAGCTCGGTTTAAATCCCATAAATACTTCGTCGTATTTTGGGCAAGGTCTACCGGGTCAATGAAATTGTTTGATCATCGTGTATTGATTGTATTCACAATGGCATAATATAGCCTTGATTGTTACAAGATTTCAGGAGTATATATCTGAACATAACTCAACTATAATTGACTAAATAATATGAAGAGAATATTGTGAATATTTTTCAACTATCACCTTCTCGCAGTTGAAGCGTCGGTTTGTCGATGGTTAAGCTGGATTTGAATTCATCGAAAAGAGAAGTTAGCAGCCCTTTTGTGAAAATGTATGCGTATTGCAGCACAGCCGTTACATGAATGACCTTCACCTCGCCAATCGCGACCTTCTCTCTTACAAAATGAATATCCAGTTCGACATGCTTCGTAAGTTGATGTTTGACTGGATTACTTGCCAAGTAAACTGCACTTATATTGTCACAGAAAACAATTGAACCCTTTGTGACGTGTACGCCAAGCAAAAGGAGAAGATTTCTAATCCAACTCATTTTTGCTACAACATTTGCCACTCCCTTATATTCAGCCGCTGCATTAGATCTTGATTCAGTTTTAAGTGATGCAATGATGTTATCAAGACACCTTGAATTTGAGGCAATGAGTATTACGTCGTCGACATATAGAAGGAGGCAAGCTATATCTTTATCCCTTTGATACAAAAATAGAGATGAATCTAATTTAGAGGTTGTGAAACCAATACGTGAGAGATAAGATGCAAAACGCCAATTCCATGCTCTTGGTGCTTGTTTGAGGCCATAAATGGCTTTCCGAAGCTTGCAAACGTGATGCGGAAACTGTTTATTGACTAAACCAGGGGGTTGATGCATGTAAAAAATTTCTTCAAGGGCACTGTGGAGAAAAGAATTATCGACGTCAAGTTGTCTTATCGGCCAATCTCGGGAGAGGATGAGATGTAAAACAGTGCGAATAGTCGCTGGTTTTACAACGGAACTAGATGTTTCATTGTAATCGATGCCTTCTTCTTGAGATTTTCCATTCGCCACCAACCTAGCTTTATGACGATTTATAACTCCATATGCATTATACTTATGCTAAAAAAACCACATAGAACGCACAATGTTAGTATCTTTTGGACACTGAACAAGATCTCAATTCTTAGCCTTAAGCATCGCATTAAACTCATCTATTATTGTAGGAGACCAGTTAGGATCTGACAAAGCTGTTTTATGGCTAATTGGAATTGGTGAGGCATAAGATAAAAGAGTAAGAAACTGCTTATTCTTTTGAATACCATGCTTCCTCCTTGTTACCATTGAATGACGTGAGAGAGCAGCCATATGTGGATTTTTAAGTGGTGTTGGAGTTGGAATAGCTGGAGTGATAGACATATAGATGGGTGTTTGAAGAAGATCACGAAAAGAAGGAGACGTTTCTTCATTGGTGGGGTCAGCTTTTGGTTTGTGAGAATATGGGAAAACAAATTCATCAAAGACAACGTGTCTTGAAATGATAATTTTGTTTGTTTTGAGATCAAGGCATATATATCCTCTTTGTTGAGTTGGATAACCCAGAAAAAGGCAAGATGTAGAACGAGCATAGAGTTTTTGAATATTTGAGTAATTGAGATTTGGGAAACAAAGACACCCAAATACTTTTAAATGATCATACTTGGGGTTTTTGTTGAACAAAATCTTAAATGGAATTCGATGATTAATTGATGTGGAAGGGAGAATATTGAGAATATGGACAACTGTATGAAGAGCTTTCACCCAATAAGAAGGAGGAAGACTAGCTTGAAAAAGAAGTGTACGAATCGCATTATTATTTGTGCGGATCATACGCTCGAATTTCCCATTTTGTTGAGAAGTATGTGGGCAAGAGAAGTGAAATTGAATTCCTTTTTCAGAAAAGTGTTGGTAAAAAGAAGAGTTATTGTATTTACCATCATTGTCACTTATAAAGCTTTAATTTGGGAATTGAATTGTGTTTAAACATAATTGGAAAAATGAAAAAACTTTGAAAAAACTTCAGACTTGTTTGAAAGAGGATAAATCCATACAAAGTTAGAATAATTATAAATAAATAAAACGTAGTAACGAATTCCACTGATACTTGAAACAGGGGAAGACCAAATATCAGAGTGTATTAGCTCAATCATTTTTGTGATGTTAGGATCATAAGCAAAAAATGGAAGCTCTATTGGTTTTTCAATGTGACATGTCTTACAAGAATCAAGATTGTTGTTTTTATTACAAAGAATGGAAAAAGAACTTAAAACAGAGTTAAGTGTGGCGTTATTACTGTGCTCGAAACGGCGATGCCACACTGTTGGAGAAACTAGCAAAGCAAGTGAAGTAGACTTTTTGGTGAGAGCACTTGGAAAAGGATAGAGATCACTGTTGTTGTCACTGCAGAGCAATTGATTCCGAGTTCGAAGATCCTTTACAAAAAAACCAAAAGGATCAAACTCAATGAAACAAAAGTTATCTCTAGTGAATTTACGAACCGAAATGAGATTCTTGACAATTTTTGGAGTAACAAGAATATGGTTCAAGGAGAGAGAGCGGTGATTAGAAAGAATAGATGTTGATCCTGAACATCGAACATATATTTTGGAACAATCTCCTACAATAACAGAATGGTCAATGTTATGGTTAAGGTTAGACTGAATCATACCCGCCGAAGACACGAAGTGAGCAGTAGCACCACTGTTCCATATACCATTCAGACATAGAATGGTCTCAAAACATCATTGTGTTGAAAGTTTGAGAGAAATCAGTCGTTGGTTGCAGCGTTTCAACAACATAAGCATTATGTGTAGTGACGTTGTTTGGACATGGGCCGAGAAGTCCTCTGTGTTGAGGCTGAGATTGAACCATCGGGTTCCATGGTAGAAATTGGTCATTCCATTTTTGAAATGGTGGACCCTAGTAATTTGGACTCCAATGCTAACTGTTATTGCGTTGATTGTTGTTTCGACCTTGAAATCGGTTATTATTATTCTGTCGATTTCCTCTGTTGTTGCTGCGAATTTGTTGAGGAGAGTGTTGTTTAGGATTTTTTATCAAAGAGAGTTAGAGCATAAGAGGAAGAAGCATGGTTAGAATGTTGGGAAGAAAGTTTACAATATTTGAGGAGACGAGATTCCTCCATTTCGAGCATTGAATTCACATATTCACAACTCGGGAATGGCTCACGATGCTTGATGATGTTTATTATATTACCAAAGCGTTTCCAAGCCATTCAGAAGGTACATTACGAGAGTACGATCGAAGATAGGTGTGTCTAGATTGGCGAGAAGATCGGAGGTTGATTTTAATTTTTGGCAGTAAGATTTGATCGACTGATCTCCGAGTGCGAAGCTTGCTGTCTAGTTTAATTTCCCGAGCCTTGTTGTTGTTTCATAATTGGTTTTCTACCCGAATCTAGATATCGCGGGTAGTCCCATCCGTTTTGAAGGAGTTGCGGAAGAGATCCGGAGCTAGAGTACCATAAATCCAAAGCTTTACAAAGCCATCGCATTTCTGCCATGGTGTGTCGTTATCTCCATTCAGGATAGAAGTTCCATCGATTTGACCAGAGAGATCAAAAGTTAAGTAATGAGTTTGAATCATCTCACGTCAAGCATCGTAATTGTGGTCATCGAGATCAAGAATCAATGGAATTTGTGATTTGATATTCATGACCCCAAAGGCACGTTCAACGTTTAACGCCATTGACGGATGAGAGAAGAGAGTGAGTAAGAAAGAAGAAAGAAAAAAGAAGGGAAAAGGAAGAAGAGGGATCGGGAGCGTGATAGCTCTGATACCATGAAATTCATCGTGTATTGATTGTATTCACAATGGCATAATATAGCCTTAGTTGTTACAAGATTTCAGGAGTATATATCTGAACATAACTCAACTATAATTGACTAAATAATATGAAGAGAATATTGTGAATATTTGTCAATTATAAGTCAAGTCATCAAATCGAATCTTTGATCGGGGTGTCAAACCCGGTATCAATAGTATGTCCCTCCCAAGTGTAGCAAACGCGATTCTAAGCTCGGTACACAAGTGAAATGTTGGATTTGATTTGAGGAATTCAAAACGTTGGATTCTAAGCTCGGTACACAAGTGAAAATTTCCTATCACGGGTATCCCTACACCGTAGGTTTAATCAAAAAAACCTTTGAGGTTCGCGATTCCATGTCTTTAAATACCCCGTATTTTCCAAAGATTTTACTTCCGTTTTACAAAGGTAAAATTTTCATCTTCCATATTTTTTTGAATTTCTTTTCCTTCTTTGTTAAATCTTCATAACTTCTTGATGACTTTCGACGCTCAAACAACCGCCGATGCTGGTGCAACAATTTCTTGCGAAGTTTCTGTGGTTTTCGAAAGCGAAAGAAGATCTTAAGTTTCGGTGGAGACGACAAGTCAGGCCAGACCATCATCCTCTTCTAGTCGCTGGATGATGACCTGATAAGGGTCGGGCCAACAAAGTCGACGAACGAGAGTGTGGTGGCACTTCTCTCGCGGATGCGGCTCTGGGGAATCATTAAGTTCAAGATTATGTTACCAGCGGTCCGGCCATGGACAGTGCCGCCTGGTTATTTCTCTGTTTTTGAAGAGTACTTCGACCATGCACGGCTTTAGTTTCTCCTTCCAAAACTCCTGATAGCGTATTGTGCACGTCATGGAATCATTTTGTCTCAGCTAACACCTGGAGAGGTTCGGAGCATGGTATTTGTTATTACGCGGGCTGCCAAGATAGATATGACACTCGATGTCGACACATTTGAATCAGTTTTGACGTTCGATATTTTGAATAAGACTATCAAAGGGATCAGCTTCCACACTGACTTTTATTACATTTGCATGGTCCCCAAGTACAAACTTTTTTCGAGCTCCCCAAGAAAGGTTAATAACTGGAAGGAATGATGAAGGCTGATCTCCAATCCCTCCTTGACCTTTGTCGTTTGTCATCATCGCACTGGTCATAGAGCATGGGTATAGTGTTAATGGTAGCCTTTTTTGGTGATTAACGTTTTTATGCTAACATGTTTCTTTTTTTTTTGCAGACTCTATCGTTCCTATAACTGACACTTCTCTAGGTTTGACCGAGAACCTAAGACATTTATTAGAGATCGAGGTGATTTTGTAGGCGGACTTCACTCCGGAGAAAGTTCAAAAAATACGGTCGAGGGTAGCAGCAACCTCGTGGGATCTTTAATTTGTTTTTGTTAATAAAAAAACAGAACCAATGAGGCATAAATTCGTTCGGCCGAGATGGATGGTGGACTATACCTCCGAGCTTAAGCAAGTAACATCTTCATCGATGGGAAATACTACCCGATGTTCGAATAACTAACATCAGCAAGTAGGGTTGATGCACCTACAACTCAACCATTGTCAGTGGAAAATACCATCTGACATCCGAGCAACAGACGTCGGTGAGTAGAGTTGACCTACGATTCAGCCATCGTCGGGTGATGCAAACAATAGGCATGGTGTCCCTTTTTACATCCCGAGTCCCTCCTGCGAAATACAAAGGCAAGAGGATCCACATATTTGTTGAGAAGAAGAGGAAGATGCCAGATTTCGGGTCGCTCCTGACAACCGTCCCCTTAAAATTGGTGCATCAGTGGAGCTGCTTGCTGCAATCAACGCTGAATCAGTTAGTTATGTGACTGCCTTAATTCTTATTGTTATTGATGTTGTATTTAATTCTGAGACGTCTACTAAGCTCCCGCAACCCTCTGATCCCAGTCCTCGTGTTGGGCCAGTCGCTATGAATTTTTCTCATCCCGACGCTGATGCCTTTTTAGCAGATATGGATGCATATGCAGATTTCGTGAGCCAAGTTAAAGACTCCTCTCGCCCTCCTCTTGCTCCATCTGTTAGGCCTTTGACTTTCAGTTTAAGACGGCTTCCCAAGATATCATTGATACCACTCGATTTTGATGCTTTATAGTGGGTATTTATACTTGCTATTTGGCATCATTCGAGTATTTTCCATGTGTTTTTGGTGTACTTTTAGGATTTTAGGTGTTTAAGATGTTCTGGAGCAAAAAGGATGGTTTTCGGAAGATTTCAGGAGTAATTGGGAAAAAGGAAGATGAATGGATCAATCCCAAGTGAGAAAGATCTATCTAGGACCCATATGAAGAGAAATCGAATGATCCATGCCTGGATCGATCGATCCAAAGTCCCAGGAGATCTACGTAAAATCAGATCGATCGATCTCATCCTAGATCGATTGATCCCCGAAGAAGAAGAACGACAGATCAATCGATCGATCCTTGCACCTGAACCAACTTGGAAATTATCAAAAAGACAAATTCGCCCTCAAGACTTATAAAGAGTTTTCCTTATTATATTAGGTTTTTCTTAATTTTTAGATCATTATAAATAGCCTTAGGCTTAGTTTTAGGAATACATACATACACACATAGATTACAATTAATTTTGAGAGCTTTTACGAGAGAAAGAGATTTTCAACCCTATATTTGGAGAAGATTTATGAAACTCTGTCTTTTACTTTTAAATACAATTTGATTCTTTTATGTGCCTTCTTTTAATGATGATGATTGTTGATTGCTTAGTCATGTCTGAGTAGTTACCTTGTTAGGTTTTAGGGTTTATCCCAAGGAAATCAGGATTTGATGGTTAGGATTTGACATTATGAATTTGAATTGTAGGTTCTTATTCTAGATTTGTTATTACTGCTTGAATCATCTTGATCACCTAGTTCATGATATTAGGTTAATAAATACAAAGGGATTTGGTTTAGAAACCTGACCTAGTCTAGATGAGTAAGTGTCTCTGCTTGCGGAAGTATTGTCTTTGATGCTTATGAACATATCAAATCAGAAATCACTGCATGATTGAATTGTTTAAATACGGTGGGAGTTTGTATTTAGGTAGTTAGATTATTGGGATCTAATACTTGGGGAGGAGATTAATCTATCTTTTTCTTTGTCTTTTGAGTTGAGAACCACTTTCATTAATAAATCTTGCATGTCAACCTGAACTTCAAACATGACATCCTGTGGAATTCTCTAACGCCTAGCGTTTTCTCTAATTGCTTAAAAATCTCTTTAATTTACTGTCTTTTAATTATTGTTTTAAAATCAAACACTACTTCTTATTACCATCTTAGCTAAAAAAGAAAGTCTAACTGAGAGTCGCACAATCTGGTCTCTGAGGAATACGACCCTTTTCTATACTACGAGGATCTGTTCTCTGCAGTGTAGATTTAGGATAAAATCCTGAGCCTACCAATCGTCAAGGTTGGTTTATTTCCCAAGATCTTCTGCTTATTATTTATTAGTAACTAACGTTGTTTGGTTCGCAGTTCTTGTCATTTTTTATTCGTTTGGAGAACATGTACGATCATCAGTGTAATTCATACGAGAATCATACACGTGCTCTGAGGGACCAGTTGGACAAGCAAATGCAGAGAATGGCTAAACTTGACGAGCTCTGTAAGTTGATTGACGCTTCAAGGGATGAGTCCCGAGCTGACAAGATAAAGATCGAGGTTCTGGAGGAGGAGGTCAGGAGATTGAAGAATTGGAGTGCAGAGGGCGTTGAAGCCTCAAGGAAGAAGATCAATGTTCTGAAGGACGATCTTACGAGAGTTCGACAGTTGAGGGCCAAGAATAAGAAGTTTTACAAGGACCAGGCCGAGCGACATCGGAATGAGTGCGAAGGCCAGAGAGGAAATGGTGGCCAAGTTTGAGGCGATGTTTGTGAAGATTCGGGCTCACGTCATTTTGCGGGAGGAAAAAGAATACAATGCTGCAATGTATGGTCAGATTTTGGCCTCGATTGACCTTATAAATGTGATCAGAAAAGATGGAGAGGAGGCCTCAAATCGTTTCATGGCGAAAGCACAAGAAGATTTGGCCATATGGGAGCCAAAGTATCGCAATGAAAACATTGTCGTGCTGAATGAGGAAGATCTCTAATTATCTCCTCCATTGAACGAGGTTGGGTCGAATGTCAACGTGATGACCCTAAAAACTGTTGATGGATTCATGGTATCGGTTTAGAGGTTGGTACGGGATTTGGTGGTAATATAGCGGGTCTCGATACAAGTAATATGGCTATTGATGGTGGCGAAGGAACATGTGGAGTTGAGAAGGATGGTGTCGCTCTTCCCCTCAGAACATCAACCAAAGTAGTTGGTGGTGGAGGCAAGGCTGGTGTCGCTCTTCACCTTCGAGAATCAACCGAAGTGGCTGGTGGAGGAGGAGAGGTTGTCATCGAAGAGGCTATTGGAAGGACTATCAATGTAGATGAATAATGTTTCCATCTATCCTTATTCCTTTATTTTGTTTCGTTTTATATGATTCTCTCTCCTTTTTTGAAATTTAAGAGATGGTTCCTCTGCGTGGGAGGAGGTCGGATACCGCCTTGTAAAAACTCTATTTTTTAAAGGATGAATTTGGTGGTTCGGTTATTTTGCGGATTATAATTTTTTTTCATTAGATCGTGTAGCAGTAGGTGCCTTTATGAGTAAAATTATGTGACATATGGAACTCTAATCAAATTTGATGAATTTATTTCATGATCTAAGTTACGAGTTCGGAAGGTTTTGGTTTAGTTGGTTTTGATATTGTTTTGGAGAAGTAGTGATGATGAGGACGTGTGTACTCATAATATTTCTTGAAGAGTATTCAGATCCTGAGCTACTTTCCAATAACCAAGGTGGCTATTCATTTGTTTATTTTTATCAGATTTTTCAATAAGGAGAGGTATGAGCGCTTGAGCTCGACTTTTTCCAGTTAAGACGTTATTTATGTCCTAGAGGTGTGATTGACTTTGTTTATACTTTGACATCATATCTAGCGTTGAGATAAGTATAAAGTTTTCACTTTATTATTGAGAGAAAAATAATTTTTTATTTGAATGATATATAAATTGGGAGTAAATTCGTGAGTTATGAGTTTTAGTTTTTGAGATATATGCGAGTCGGAACTTGACTTTTTATTTAAGTTTTAGTTTTATTCTCTTTGAATTTCGAGTTTGGCCAAGACCTCGGTGTGTATTTACGGCTTTTATTTATTCCTTTATATACAAACATGTTTAGTGAAGTCAAGCTCGGGATCGACATGTTCCTTTAGTGAATCGAACTGACTCGTGATCCGTGTTGCGATAACTATTTCGAATTTTTGGTGAGTAAGTGACATAATTTTGTATTATTTATTTGAATAATGGGAAGGTTTATACCCCCTCCCCTTTTGTTTTTTTGGGATAGCTGAACCTCATTGAGGCTTCCTACGTATCCACATGTTGGGATCAAGCCATCCATAGTTCCTTTTTTTAAGAAATAGAATTTCTTCAATTTCCTGGCGTTCCAGGAGTGAGGAGTTGGTTTTCCTGCCATAGTAAGGGCCTTCCCATCTTGCGCCGAGCTTTTCTTCCTTGTTTTTGGCAGTATTAGCGAAGGTTTCGCGAAGAACTGGGTCCCCTTCGACGAATTGTCGTGCTTTGACATTCCGGTTATAATACCAAGTTGCGGTTGACTGGTAGTTATGTATTCATATCAAGGCTTTGTCTTGTTCTCCTTCGAGATCGTCGAGATGGTGTTCTAGGTGTTCATTATTGAGATTGGCGTCGTGTGACATGATTACTCGGCGAATCGTGTTTCACGTTGACTTTGGATGGAACGAGATCTTTGATCCCATGTGACAGGGAGAAGGGGGTGCTATTTTTCGACTGCCGAGGTGTGGTCCGTTATGACCAAAGCACGTCGTCGAGCTCGTCTGCCTAGAGGCCTTTCTTCATTTAAAGGCGCTTTTTAAGACCATCCACCATTGCTTTGTTCATGGCTTCGGCTTGACCGTTGCTTTGTGGGTAGTGAGGAGTAGCTTAATTTAGACTTATCTTCCATAGCTAGCAGTAGTTGACGAACACTTTAGAGGAAGAATTGGAGCTATGATTCGTGACGATTTCATACGGTAATCTATGTCGGCATATAATATTTTTCTAGACAAAACCTCGAACCTCTTCGGCTAGTATCTTAGACTAAGCTTCGGCTTCAAACCATTTGGTGAAGTAGTCGGTCACGACGAGTAAATACTTCTTTTTCCTTGATCCCCAACGCATGAATGGGTATGGAGTTATTGCCGATATGAGCATTTTGGTAGGTGCGTGTTTGAGTGGTGCATGTTGTTGGCATTGTTCGCAGTGTTGGGCGTAGTCGTGACAATCGGTGGTCATGGTCTGCCAATAGTGTCCATGTCGTCTTATCCAAAGAGAAAGAGAACGCCCTCCAGAATGGTTACCGCCGGCACCTTCGTAAGTCTCGACCATGATCCTCGTGGCTTTATCTTTATTAACACATGTGATAAGTATACCGTATGCTTTTCTGATATAAAGCTTGGTTAAATATGGTGTAATTTTCATTTAGTGCCCTGAGTCGACGTATTTTCCTGCGAGTAAATAATTGAGGATCTCGACTCGCTAGTCGTTAGTAGTGCCTCATCGATGTTCGTATTTGGGGCCTGATCGGCGCTGATCATCGCAGCAACGTCAGAATAAATGCTTGGCTCTTGAATTACCTCAATGGGAATCTATGTCCGCTCATTTGGTCTTGATGCGATTGGAGCTAGTGTGTCGGAGATTCGATTTTTGGTTCTTGGAATCTTGGTGATCTGACAAACGTCAAACTATGAGGTGATCTGTCTGAGAATTGCGAGGTATTTATCCATTCGTTCCTTTTTGTAATCATAGTCTCCGTTGAATTGACTGCCGACTAGTTAGGAGTCGCATAAATCATGAATTTGCTTGGAACCAAGATCCCTTTCGAGGCGTAAACAGGGGATTATGGCCTCGTACTCTGCTTTGTTATTTGACGTTGATGCTGGCTCCTTGTTGACAGGAAGAGCCATCGACGTACAACTTCCAAAACTATTTTCTTGCCTTATTGCTGACGAGCTTAGAAGGTATTTCTACGATGAAGTCATCGAATACTTGTCTTTTGGGGCTTGTTCGCCTGCGGTACTCTTTTTTGTACTCGCTGAGCTCAATAGTCCATTTGATCATTCTGTAGGAATATGTCGGGCTGTGCAGGATAGTGCGGATTGGGTTGTTCATCAATACGACGATAGGATGGGATTGAAAATATGAATGCAATTTCCGTGGATAGATAACGACCGCGAATGCGAGCTTCTCTATGACCGGATACTTAAGTTCTGCCCCGCTAAGGGTTTCGGAGACGTAGAAGATTGGGCTTTGTTCACCGCAATCATCCTTAACGAGGACTCCACTTACTATGAAGGCGGACACCAAGATGTAGTGGAAAAGTGTTTCTCCTTTGTTGGGTTGCGAGAGATACTGCTTGAGCTGCTGGAATGCTTTTTCGCATTCGCCATTCCATTCCAATTTACTATTTTCTTTGAGAAGGTGATATAATAGAAGACATCAATAGGTAGAGTGGGAGATGAACCAATTAAACACGGCGATGCGGCTGGTGAGGCGTTGAACTTCCTTGGGGCTTTTTGGAGAAGGTAGATTGGTGAGAGCTGTTATTTGCTTCGGGTGACTATGTAACTAAGGAATTCTCCCAAGGTGACCCTAAAGGTACATTTGGAGGGGTTGAGCTTCTTATTGTACTAGTTAAGTATCTTAAAGCAGTCATCTAGGTGTTGGATATGATCCTATTCTATGACAGATTTGACGAGCATATCATCGATGTAAACTACAATGGTCTAACCGAGGTGGCTTGCAAACATGCAGTTTACCAATTGTTGGTACGTTGCCCCTGCGTTTTTGAGTTTGAATGGCATGACCTTGTAACAATAGGTGCCCCGATCTGTAATGAACGACGTCTTTTTCTTGTCATCCACGTGCATTATTATCTTGTTGTATCCTGAGAAGGCACCCCTGAAAGAGAGGAGTTCATTTTTGGCGGTCGCTTCTACGAAACGGTCAATGTGCAGCAATGGAAAGCAGTCTTTTGGGAAGGCTTTGTTGAGGTTGGTGAAATCGATGCATATGCGCCATTTCCCATTCTTCTATTTCATGACTACGAGTTTCGCTATCCATTCTGGGTATTTGACTTCAGCAATAGAGCCCGCTTTTAACAGCCGGTCGACCTCGTCATTCACCGCTTGGGAGCGTTCGGGGCCTAATTTCCTTCTTTTTTGCTTTATGGATTTAAAAGTAGGATCTACGTTCAGCTCATGGCAAGTAATCGCGGGATCTATTCCTTCCATATCTTCCATTGACCACGCGAATGTTAAGATGTTGTTTTTCAGGAAAGCAATTAGTTGATCGCATAATTTGTCATCTAGATTGCTCATGTTGCCTATCTTTCTGTCTGGTTTATCTTCATCGATGTTGACTTGATCGATCGGCTCACTGATAGGGGGTCCTTGTGTAATTATGCATGTCGTTCTAGCCTCGGTGCCTCCTAGGTGTTGTAGTTTCTATAAGATGGTTTTCACCCGCTTTCTGTGCTCGGTGAGGAAGCACGTCCGGGCGGCTCTCTAATTTCCCCTGATAACCTGGGTTCCTGTGGCGGTCGGGAATTTGATGCACTAGTGTTAGGTAGATACGGTTGCTTTCATGTCATACAGCCAAGAGGTCCCCATTATCACGTTGAAGTTTGGGTGCTTGTCAATTACCATGAACTTAATGAATTTAGTCTAAGATCCTAATTGGACTGGGAGATTGATTGTTCCGATAGTGTTTACCATTTCGCCATTGAAGCTAGTGAGAGGGGGTGAACCGTAATCTTGATGGCACTATCGTCAGTTTCCATTTTAGTTAGCGTATCTTTGAAGATAATATCTACCGAGTTTCTGGTGTTGATCAGGGTTCTTGATACCTTTGTATTTGCTATAACTAGTTCGATAACCAGGAAATCATTGTGGGGGTGCTTAGTCTGTCGGTGTCGCTATCAGTAAATCATAGCAGTTTGGTTGAATATGTTCTGAGAACGGTGTTTGGTGTGAATTTTATCGCGATCGAAGCTCGACGACTTAAGTCTTTAATTGATCTGACGGAATCGTTACATTGCATTAGTCCTCCTATTATTACGTGTATTCTCCGTTGATGGTTGGGGAGCACGTCGCTGCGTACATCATCGTCTTCACTGTTGTAATTGTCTTATGGATGTTGAGCTTGTAGGGGAGTTATATTGTCAGCTACGGGCTGTATGGCCATGGATTTCGTGTGATTTACCTTTCTGTGGTCTCTTCCTCGACCTGTCCTCTGGTTGCCATTTTGTTTTAGTTCGGCTATGATTTCTCCGCTCCAGAATTTTCTTATAAGGATGTTCTGAAGGTGCTTGCATTCTTCCGTGGTATGCCATTTTCTTTTGTGGAATTTATAGTAGCTTTCCTCGTTCCTTCTGTTGGGACGAGCTTACTACTTCCTTCTTCTAGATCAGCGGTCACTGCAATGATGGCTCTAGTCTTGTCGCAAAAATAGTTGTGCGCGAAGTACTGTTTTGGCTCGAGTAGGTGGTCAATTTTTTGCCTTGAAGGCGACGTTCCCGAACTTTGGTCGAGTTGCTTTTTGGCCATGGTTTCTCGCTCTTTTTCTATTTCAATTAACTGAATTGCGTGGTGGAGGGGGTCTTCGAGGATTCGAGATTGATATATCGGTAGCTCATCTTTGAAATGGGAATTGTACCACAGTGATTTTTGCAATGCCGCGATGGCTGATTCGTCGTCGATATTTATTTGGGAGGCTATGATTTTGAACCTGTCGAGGAAAGAATATAGTGATTCTTTGGGTTCTTGATATAATCCCTAGAGGTCGGAAGAACTCGGTTTCTTTGTGATGAACATTGAGCAATGTTTGAGAAGACTGCGGAGAGCTGCTGGAAACTTCCAATGGAGTTTGGTGTTGAATTCGAGAACCAGCTTAGTGCCGCTCCACTTAGATTTTCAACAAACAATTGATAGAGTCTGGGATCCCTCTCCCCCTCTGAGAAATTAGCTCGTCTTATGGTAGATCTATTCACTCTATCAATAACCGAGCCGGATCTGGTGTATCATAAGGGATTTGTCTTTTCTATTGATTCCTACGGATTGAATCAAAGACATTTCTTGAAGGAGGTTTTCAACTCCATTGATGAATCGAAAAAGAAATCTTTATTGGTTCTACCTCCTATATTTTATGAAGAAAATGAATCTTTTTATCGAAGGATCAGAAAAAATTGGGTCCGGATCTCCGGCGGGAATTATTTGGAAGATCCAAAACCAAAAAGAGTGGTATTTGCTAGCAAGCTATGGTGAAGGCGGTCAAGTATTTTGTTGGATCCTTCTTCCTGTCAGTCGTGACTTTGAATTTGTTGTTGTGTCTTATTATCGTGTTTGTAATTCTTCTAATGAACGGGGTCCACTGCGCTTCTTCTAGAACGCAGTCCAGCTCGGGTGTTGAACTTACAACTTGATGCATTTGAGAATTAATTTCATTTATTTGAGCCTAGATGCGAATTAATTTTTCGGATCTCGGTGGTCCGTTGGGATTACTGTCGAGGTGCTCTGTTTCAGTGTTCCTTGTTTTAAATCCTCCTCTCTTTAGGTCGTTGTCTGGTGGAATATCGTCGAACAGCTGGCGGTTCACTCAAGAACGAGTCGGAGGAGTATTGCTTCGCTCGAGTAATCGCGACATCGCTGCACATTTAAGCTTCATCTCCGCCGACTCATCTTGAAGTCGGATTCTTTTTTTTCTTTGTCGGTCGAGGCCTGCATGACTGTAACAAGGATTAGTTCTTGCTCATGGATGTGATCCACGTCGTGCTCCTTTTCATGCTCCCCGTCGCGTTCCTTTTCACATTCTCTATCGTGTTCCTTCTCATGCTCCCCAGCGTGTTCTTCTTTGTCATGGGTTTCATTGGGGTTTTTCGGGACGTTACCCGTTTCCGGTGTATTCTTCCTATCGCTATGGTTTTGGTCGTTATCAGCTATTTCTTGGGTAGTCATCCTGGTAGTTTCACGTGACCTTTGTTGATTTGTGAAGAAGAGTTCCCCACAGACGGCGCCAATTGTTGAACCAAGAATTTAACAAGTAAAATTGGATGAATAAATTAGTTAAAGAATTTTCTTGTTGATTTTCGATGCCGTAGATTTAACCTAAGAAACTCTAATTATAGACATGTTTAAAGGGATCCTTAGGTTAAATCTTTTACATAATCTTCTTCATATATATTTGAAAATATTCATTTAACAATATTTCCCTTAATTATAGCTTGCCGCCTTATAACGAGGTAAACTCCATTTTTGGGTGGCATTGGGCCATGTCAATGAGCTCGGTTTAAACCCCACGAACATATCGTCATATTTGGGGCAAGTTCTACCGGATCAAGTCATCAAATCGGATCCTTAATCGGAGTGTTAAACCCGGTATCAACAAAGTCCAAACAAAGGATGAAGTCGAAAATTATGGCACGAATATAACTAAAACAAACACAAGAAACAAATCTACAACCTATGAGACTGAGAATGGCGATGATAGAAAGATCAACGATCTCACCAATCTGATTGAACATGCAATGCCAGGTGAAGAAGACAAACGATAAGAAGCATCAAATGAAACCTAAACGAGAAGCCAATTAATGAAGAAGAGAGAGCTCGCACTGATCTCAATGATGATACAACGTCATGTACCAGATTACAAGAATACTTATATATATATATATATATATATATATCTCTTAATAAGATGTTAAGATGAATGTATGACGCTAATTAAGATGTTTTTGAGTTTTCTCTTCACTATTAAGATGTTCTTTTTCATTTGAATTGTATTACATGATTACCAACAATGATTATGGTCCAATTTCCTAAATTATTTACAAATACACACATACTATCAAACATAAAATACAATTAAAAAGCAATCTATTAAGCTTAAATTCATAAAAATCAAAACCCTATACATATATGCATTAGATTAAAATAAAAAACACACAACACAAAGAAAGAAAATAAAACAACATTTGTAAATATAAAAATTGTATATAAAAAAAATAGTTAAAATAATTAAAAATATAGTAAAATCACTTAATTATACGATAATTAGCATTTCAGGCTTCGACTTCGAGACAGAGAATCCTGAATTCCTCCGACAACCCAAGTTTCTTTAGCAATGTCTGAAGATAATCTGTAAAACTCACTATCATATCTCATTAATACTAATTCCATCTTCTCTTCCTCCATTAATGATCTCAAATCTTTCTTCTTCTTATTCTTCTCTGTTTCTTCTTCTTGATCCTCTGTTTTTGCTTTAACTTTCTCTTCAAGCCAACTCTTCGCCGGAGCTGATCTACACCGCATTAATAAAAGCGCGTTTTGCGGTGGAATCGCTATTTCTGCGTTTGCGTTTTCAAAATCGCGTTTTTCTTCAATTTTACTCTGTTCTTGTTGTAACACCATAAACCATTTTGAGAAAACGTTCTTTGAATTCTCTTCTTCTTCTTCACCTTCACCTTCATCGTCTTCATCTTCGTCGTCGCTTGTGATTACATCAGAATCTTTGAAATCACTAAAACATTTGAAATCGAATCTAATGTTCTTGAGACAAGTCAAGAAACTCATTAAACCAAAAGACTTTCTTTGTGTATCTTTGTTTCGTTGTATCTTTTCGATTTCTTCCATTACTGATTGCCAATTCTTTCCTCCACTTGACCGGACTTTGATTTTTCCGGCGCAAGTAACTTTAGGTGAAGAAGGTTCGGAGATTTCATCATTGGTAGTACTTGCTTGCTTAGCCCACAAGGCAGGACTTTTGTGCCCTCCTCCGAGTTTGCTGAGGTGGCGACGGTGATGTGAACGACGGTTAGAACCGGTGGTGGAGTCGGAGAGACGAGATGGGCTAGAAATGGGCTTAGGAGTAAGAGTTAACTGAGTTCTTGGAGGAAAACAAACTAATAAATCTGTTGAGTAACCATAAGAAGAAGAAGAAGAAGAAGATCCTTTGATCATTTTTTCTTGTTTTTTTTTGGATTTGATCTATTAAGAAGGTTCAGCTTTTTATGTTTGGGTTTTATTAAATTCTTCTTGTTTTTAAAAAAGGTTTAGGCTTCAAATTCTCGTGCTGACAGCTTTGCATGCTTTTTTGCTTTTGAGGGATAAAAAAACTTTGTTTTTCTTTTAAATCTTTTTTATACACAAAAAAAAAAAATTTGGATCCAAACTTTTAGTATTTCTCAAGGACGATTGAAAAAAAAAAAAAAACTCTCTCTCTTGGCGATTAGTATGGACATGGCGGCTTGTGTACGGACACGTCCACAACCAAAAATCACCTCATCTCGTTGCTTTCATGGCACCCCTAAGCTCTTGTGGCTTCTTCCTTCCTCTCTCAACATGTGTTTGGATAAAGATTATAACTTCGTGTCTTACTACTTCGTAAACAGCTCACTGGTTTTGTCTCTCAAAAGCTTTTCTTTTTTTACTTTCATTATGTTCTGTTTGTCTTCCTCTATCATTTCCATCAAATCTTGCCTTCTCCATCACTCACCTTCATAAAGTCATCACATTTTTCCCTCAATGCACCATAATTTTCAATTCTTGCATAAAGATTGCTCCTTTCTCTCCAAAAGACAAAAGACGGAATCTTTCTGCTCTCTAAACCTTAAAGTTGCAAGCTTTAGTGGACTAAAACCCCTTAAATTGATAAATTTCCACTCAAAACTTGCAAAGCTTCTATCTTTTGTCTGAAATCTGTTTCTCGAACATCTGTTTTACCTTAGAAACTAAAAAAGTTCGTGTCTTTCTTCGTGCTCTCTATACTATCCAAGCTGTGAGACACTTTGTCTCTGTTTTAAGTCCATGTGACTTCTGCTAGTCTCTGTGGTAATATTTTCACCATGAGATTCCAAAGATCTCGTCGTGGAACAGATGAGGATTTTCAAAAGATCCTCCGTGATAATGAAATCTCAGATGTGGATAACCCAATCATCATACTCGAACTAGAGTGTGAGGATCTCATTGAAGAGAACGCACAAAGCTTAATAGTTCGACTTTTGAACCCCAAAACCCAAAAAGTAGCGGGAGCAGTAGTGGGTCTACCTAAAATTTGGGAGATGGAGGATAGAGTTAAGGGACGGGGGATTGGTAGATACCAAATCCAGTTCTATTTTACAGAGGAATCTGACATTCTTAGCATTCTCCGACGGGGACCGTGGTTTCTCACAGGATGGATGATCACATTAGCTCGATGGGAACCTACAATGACAGATGACGCCCTTTACAAAATCAAATTCTGGATTCGCATAAGAGGAATCCCAATCCTCAAACTCAAGAAACAAACCGTAGAAAGCATCGGAGAAGAACTAGGCCAAGTGTTGAAGGTGGAACTCTATGCTAAGCTATTGAATTCAGTGGAGTATGTGAGAGCTCAGATACTTCTTGATACTGAAAAACCACTTATATTCAAAAAATTGGTTAAATTCAGTATTGGAGAAGTAATAACAGTTGATATCGTACGAAAAATTGGCTAAATGCTGCTTTCATTGTAAAAGGCTAACCCATGAGCAATCCTTCTGCCCTTTTCGGATTCAAGACCACTCGGAATCTCATCATGTATCAAAGGGATCCCAGCTTAAGGGGAAAGAAGCCATTGCCTCATCTCCAGGCCGCTTCACTATCGCATCACGCAAGTTAACACAGCGCACAGCTTCTTCCAACCAGCTTGGCCGACATCTCTCAACCACACGATCCCTGCACGATGTGAAAATCCAGGTACTTAACGAAGAAGCTCTATCGCCAGGAGACCTGAGTAGAAAGCTAACCGGGAAAACCATTGCAAGAAAGGATGCAGAGACAAAACCATACCCAATGGATGACTTGTCATCTATCCCATTGACTATAGTCGGAGACTCAAACCAACAGTCCCCTGAGAAGAGAGTCCCAATTGCAAAACGGTTATCATTCTCATGCCAAGCAACCCAAGCAACACTAGGTAAATAGAAATGGCAACGTAAACCTCAGAGCAACCGAACTATGTGCTTTCAACAAGACTCTGCAACTTTGGCAAACTCAATCCAATCTCCAGCAGCAATAAAAAAAAGAAATCTCTCGGGTGGAGAAAAGAGCAAGCCAAAAAGATCAAAAACAACTAGCTCACCAGCTGAAACTGGTCAGCAAGAAGGTGAAATTTACTATCCGTCTGATAGTCCAGGAGTAGTGTCCCTATAGAATGATAAACAAAAGCTCCCTACGATTCCATTAACATGCACTTTTCCAATATCGTCAACAACAACAACTTCTCCTACAGACACTCAGTCTTCAAACTTGGGTTTGGTGGTTTATCCAAAACCACCCAAGTCCAAATAGAGCTCTATCTTGGAACTGTCAGGGTATCGGGAACACCCAGACAGTTTAACATCTCACGGAAATACGTGGTCGGTATTTCCCAGAGTTAATGTTCCTGAGCGAGACCAAGAATAAAAGAAGTTACTTAGAAGAAGTAGTAGGTTTTTTGGGTTACTATGATTTACACACTGTCAAACCTGACGGTCTAAGCGGAGGATTGGCACTCTTATAGAAAGACTTTGTGGCTGTCACAGTATTAGAATCCTCCAATCGCTACATTGATATCAAAGTTGTGTGGCAAAACAAAATTTTCTTTATCACCTTCATCTATGGTGATCCCGTAAGAGAACATCGTGAATTAGTTTGGGAAAATTGATGCGCATAGGAGTACAGAGACCAAAACCATGGCTAATGGCTGCTGATTTTAACGAGATAACAAGCAATAGAAGATAGGTGGAATTACCAGATCCGAAGCCTCTTTCAAACCTTTCAGGATCATGCTAGAAGTATGTGAGATGAATGAATTCCCATACAAAGGAAATCACTTCTCCTGGTTTGGATGTCGTTACAATGATATCGTTCACTGCCGGTTGGACAGAACCATGGCTAATGGAAGATGGCTATCTCTTTTCCCGAAAGCCAACTCAGTTTATCTGCAGCGTAATGGATCCGATCACAGTCCAATTCTCATCAATTGCACAGGGACTGCAGCTAAGAGATCAGATTGTTTCAAATTTGATAAACGCTGGATAGGGAGAGAGGACTTCGATGAAATAGTGACTGCAGGGTGGAGATCTGATGCTAATATGGCATCACTGAAATTAGCGGACCGAATCATAAATTGCAGGAAGTTGATCTCTAACTGGAAGAAATCAACAAAAACAAACTCGGCCATCAAGATACAGGAACTTAAGGCAGCAATACACTCCCTCCCTCATCAAACATCTTTCAACCCAGGGGAGCTTTCTCAACTAAACAAAGATTTGCACAGAGCAATCAAAGAAGAATAGTTGTATTGGAGTTAAAAGAGTAAGATATAATGGCTTAATGAAGGTGACCGAAACACCAAATTTTTCCATGCTTGAACAAAGGCAAGAAATGCACAAAACAGAATCAAGAGCCTTCAAAATGCAACTGGGACAGAACTCTTCACAGAACAGGAGATGGGACAGGAAGCGATATCTCACTTCTCAGACCTTTTCAAAAGATCAGAGAGACATCATGATCTCGAGTTTTTCGATTATATTGTCTCAAAAGTAACGCCTGCTCAAAACGACATCCTCACAAAGCCAATAACTCTAGAAGAGGTTCAGTCAGCCATGTTCGAGATTAGTGAATCAAAGGCCCCCGGGCCAGACAGGTTTACGGCATCCTTTTACCGTAAATACTGGACAACCATAGGGCCTGAGATTTCATTAATGGTGAGTAAATTTTTTGAACATGGAGATTTTGATGGCAGACTCAATCATACAAACATATGTTTGATTCCGAAAAAACAAATACCTTTGGTGCTTTCGGACTTTAGGCCTATTAGCCTCTGTAATGTTGCTTATAAAGTAATTACAAAGCTTATGACGAAAAGGTTGAGTCTAATACTCCCTTCGGTCATCTCTGAAACTCAAACTGCTTTTGTAAAAGGTATATTGATTTCAGACAATATCCTAATCGTTCATGAAGTTATACATGCTTTGAAGTCACATAATGAATGTGCAAAGAATTACTTGGCAATAAAAACCGATATGACTAAAGCATATGATCGCTTAGAATGAGATTTTGTTGAATTAACTCTAAGAAAATTGGGGTTTGATGAGTCTTGGATTACATGGACAATGATGAGCATTATAACATCTACTTTATCGGTCCTAATAAATGGACAACCCTATGGTCACATTGTACCATCTCGAGGAATCCGACAAGGCGACCCTTTGTTGTTGTACATCGTTGTGTTATGTACAGAGATTCTTGTCCAAAAATTACGGAAAGCAGAGCTAGATGGTAAGATAACAGTCGTCCAAATTGCTCCCTAATCTCCGACCATTTTGCATCTACTCTTCACCGACGACAACCTGTTTTTCTGCCAAGCTAACAGAGATAAAGGCAGCTGCCTCTTAAAGATAATTGAAGCTTACAGTCGGGCTGCGGTTCAACTCGTGAACTGCGAAAAATTGAGCCTGATTTTTGGGAAAAAAATCAGTGAGGATCGTAAATAGGAGCTGAAAACCTTGCTGCATATCACTCAAGAAGGAGGTGATGGGTTGTACCTTGGATTGCATGAATCTTTTACCGACTCAAGAGTACAAATCCTGCAATCAATCAAAGAGAAGCTGGTAAACAGAACAAATGGTTGGCAAACAAATTTTCTGTCTCAAGCAGGAAAAGAAATGTTGATAAAAGCTATGGCAATGGCCTTACCTACCTTTGCAATGTCTTGTTTTCGTTTGCCAAAGCAATATATGATGGTCTTGTCTCTGTTATAGCTCAAATCTGGTGGCAGAATAAGGCTCACGGAAGAGGACTACACTGGCTCTCTTGGAACCAAATGACCAGGCCAAAGTCAAAAGGGGGACTCGATTTTAAGGATCTTGAAGATTTTAACTCTGCTCTTTTGGGGAAGCAACTATGGCGAATGTTGTTGAATCCTAACTCACTCCTTGCACAAGTTTACAAAGGCAGATACTTTACTGCATCTTCACCTCTTTCAGCACCTTTAGGCTGCAGACCCTCGTTCGCATGGAGAGGGATATGGTCAACTCAAAATCTCATTAGACTGGAGCTTGGCGCACCTTCGGATCACGCAATAGCACATGCATTTGGACTGAGCCATGGCTCTGCATTAACCCTCCTCGGGCACCCAGGCCTCGTGCAATGCAGACAACCATCTCTGATTCTGTGCAAGCTCTACTCTTACATGGATCTTCCACTTGGAATATTCCACTCCTAAACAACTTAATTTTGGAGGAAGAAATTCCTTATATCACAACAACCAGCATCGGAAATATGAATAGAGAAGACAGCTATATCTGGAACTTATCCAAGTGTGAGAAGTATACAGTAAAGTCCGGTTATGGAATTGCATCGAATCTGGCTCAGAAAGACTATCTCAATGACCTTGGACCTAATCTGGATCCACTACACTCCGCAACATGGGACCTGGATACTAGCCCTAAGATTCGCAATTTCCTATGGCGTTGTTTATCAAACTGTATGGCAACTTCAACTAACCTAAAACGCAAGCATCGCAGCCTAGACAGCCGATGTGCACGATGTGGTGCAGATGATGAAACAATAAATCATATTCTATTTACGTGCCCTTATGCACGTCTTGTGTGGACTCTCACGAATGTCGCACCAATGTTCCCACCTCACCTTGATTCCATCAATTTTTGTTAACCTCTATTATGTTCTATTCAAGCAAGGTTCAGGTCTCCAATAAGACAACAATTTTCGGCTATTCCCTTGGCTGTTGTGGCGACTCTAGAAAGCAAGAAATGCCTTTTGTATCTCAGCCAAAGACACAGCAGCAACTGAAACTTTGAGATTAGCTAAGATTGATGCAGACAGTTGGAAGAACATCAGAGAACTAGATGAAGAAATCAAGGAGAAGCCAGGCGTGATCACCTCTTACCCACGGCACCAACTCACAAACAAAGGACCCCCCAATCAATCAAGAGCTGGAGTTTATTTGCTATTAAGATGGAGCATGGCGGACAGAAGATGTAGTGAGTGGCTTAAGATGGCTATTAATGAAAGGAAATGACTTCTTCAAATGTGGATGTAAAGCTGTACCCAGACAACCATCCCCACTCCTAACAGAGATATTAGCTCTCAAATGGGCTCTTGAATGTATGAAAGGCATGAGGATCTCAAGGGTATCAATGAAGACTAACTGTCAAGATCTATTATCTGCTCTTCACAATTCTTCGGATTGGCCAGGTTTGGAGCCACTACTATCAGAAGTTGTCATCCTTTGATTCAATCCATGTCTCCTTCATCCCGCGAACTGAGAATACAGAAGCTGATGCAGCAGCTTCCTACGCTCGTTCTTTTGCCCCTTACGTCTCTTTTTGTCTTAACGTTGTTCATGTATGGATGAAACCTTTGATGGAGGTCAATCATCTTAACAGTGTTTGAGTTTTTTCAAAATATAAGATGAGTTTTTTAAGTAAAAAAAAAAAAGGATGATGAAAAATATATCAAATAATTTATTTGTCAAATTTTCTAATTGATTCAAAATATAACATCATATTTATTTGTCAAAAATAATAATTTAACAATTTTTTTTTGAGAAAAATAAATATTTGACCTATATTATTAGAATAACTTTTTTGAAATGGAAATTAATTAGTATATCACCACCACTTGATTACCAATTTTTCAAATTTATAATACTTTTTTTTAGTGATCAATAAGTTATGAGTCGACACTCGTACATTTTTTTACGGTGGAATCTATACCATATTATATAAATTTAAAATATATCTTTTATTATAAATTAAACCCAAAAGCACAACATCACTAACAATAACGTTAAAACAAACTAGACAAACATTGGTCAAACTTATAATTATAATATGGTTTAGAGTGTTGTTAGTTATATAATTGGTTGTGATCTCGCAGAAAAAAATTCTTTGACATTTTTTTTGAAAAAAAACCATTGGTGGCGTATCTTTATCTCAATATGCCGATTAAATATATTTTTGGAATAATTTATTTACTCACCAGATTTTAAATAGATTAAAAATATATTATTATTTCGATTAACCAAAAATAATGATTATCGTATTTTAAAAAGTTGATATTTCCTATATATTGAAAAGAAAGATTTTTTTTAAAAAACAATATTATTGCATAATTAATTATATGTAATTGTCATTACATTATCTTATAACCAAACAGCCTGTTATTCCAAATCAAAACTATAGTTATAAAAATCATAATTCAAATATTTTTATAAAAATCATTAGCAACGGTGATAGTATAAAGGTTTTTTAAACATACTAATAACTCAATTATTTTTAAAAATAAAAATCTCAAAAGCAATACATTTTTAAAAATTCTACAATCACTTATTTATTAACAAAAAACTCAAAAGCTCATTTTTTTAAAAAAATAAAAAACATAAAAGCAATACATTTTTTAAAAAGATTTATGTTCATTCATTTAGTTTTAAAAATAAAAAAACTCAAAAGTTCACTTACTTTAAAAAATGAAAAATTCAAAACCAATACATTTTTTAAAAAAATATCAAGTTCACTCATTTCCTACATATTAAAAGGTAATATTTTTGTTAAAAGAAACATCAATTTTGTTAAATATTACATTATATGCCATGAATCTACTGAATAAACAAAAAAATATCATTAAAGATAAGAATGTCTACAAAAATAAATAATTATCCACATAGCCAAACACTACTAATAAATATCTCCTACTATGTATGTAACCTAGGGGTGTCAAAATGGGTCATTGTTTTTGGGTCAATCCAACCCAAATATCCAAATGGGTTCAAGTTTTGGGTTCTAATGGTTTTATGGGTCTATTGGGTTAATGAGTTTATTAGGTTGGGTTAAAATGGATTGGGTAAAATGGATTAATGAGTTATCCATAACCAAACCAATATTATTTATTTTTTTTTAAAAAAATTTAATTTATTAAAAATGAAAATAATATTAATAAATTTTTTTTTGCCAAAGAAAAAAATATTTTGCCAAAAATATTTTAGCAAAAAATTTTCCCATCAAAATTTCAAGTCACCTGTTTTCTAGTCAAAAAATTTTCCGCCAAAACATTTCCCGCCAAAATTTTCCCGCCAAAAAAATTTCCCGCAAAAATTTCCCGCCAAAATAACAAAACAACTTTACAATTAAATAAATAAAAATAAAATCTTCAAAAAAACTAGTAACTCAACTTTAATAAATTTTTCTTAATAAATTAATTAGTTAAAATGAAAACTTAATATAA
>OVBE01000727.1:0-28908 GCA_900406425.1 Iberis pinnata
TATATATATATATATATATATATATATATATATTCCTTTGATTATCGACCGTGTAAAGTAGAACTTTTTTAAAAAAACAGTTTAACTTTCTTTAGTAGGCTTCATCATGCGATGCATACGATTTCGGTTCCTGATACATTTTTCCTTTTTATCGTCTCCCATCTAATAGCTTCTTTTCACATTCTCTTTTGTTTCTCTCTCAATCGTCTCTAATATATTTTCTCTTATGTTTTTTGAATATGGAAGGTGGATTTTGGAAGCACATGCAAAAATTAACCCTTGGATCTAACATGCAATTGATACGGCTAACTGCGGATATTCTTCGGCGCTTACACAGAGATAACCAATTGAGCTTGTTGGTCCACGGTGTTCATCCAGAAAATCAAAACTTTTTAGGGATGAAAAACACTCTCCCTCGTGCCTAGAGATTGCATGATCGGGTGCAAGGACACATCAATGACGTTGGCACAGTCCAGTTTTACGAATAACACCTTTTTGTCTATTTTGGAACGTGGTATGTGGACGTTCAAAGACTGGAATGTTATGATGGACCGATGGACTCACCGTCATTTCTTGGACTACATGCAAACAATCTCATTTTAGGGTCCAGATCTACGGCCTACGAAATGGCTTTCGTACTCATCAGGTGGTCCAGGACATTAGTAAGGAGTTGGGGAAATGGGAAAGGACCCATATTGTTGAACCAACCATAGATGTCAGGGCTGAAGTTTGGATATAATCAAGATCCTTGTCTCTACGCCTCTTTCATTTGTTCGCCTCATGCAGCTTGACAATTGACAAGAACCAGTTGTCTTGCGATTTGTCTATGATCGCTTGCGCTGATTTTGTTTTCGATGTGGTCTCCTCTCTTATGATGTTGTTGCATGCCCTCTTTCTCCGGAACCACCGACCCATTCACTTAAGGTTGTGGCTACATTGATGGACTACCCTCAAGAAGCTCAGTCGTCTATGCATGTAGCTAATCAATCTTTGCATGTACCTGATCAAGACAGAGATGAGCTTGTCCTTCCCCAACAAAATAGCCCTCATGATGGGTAAGGTGAATCTTATTCTTCTTGTTTTCAGACAACCGATCCATCTACTACAACTGACTCAATTTATCAAGCTTATTTTCTAGATGATCCTATGATGTCCTCACGTCCCAATGCATGTTCTGTAACTTCCTTTATGCTTGAAGTAGGCCAATCCATTGACAGTAGTTTTAATGGGGGTAAGCACAAGGCTGATGATGATCCCACATAGGCTAATCCTACCAGTCTTCAGCATATTATAACTTCTTCTCCAATCGGTGAGGTGGTTGTCGTTCAGCCACCGGAGGGGTCATGATTCTCATCCATTGGAACTGTCATGGGATAGGGAGCCCTTTAACAGTTCACTGCCTTCAAGATATCTAGAAGTTTTATTAATCGGATATCGTGCTTCGCTCTGAAACTAAACAATCTTATGATTATTATCTCGGCTAAGCAAACTAATTGGCTATTCTAATTTTTTGTAGTTCCACCAGTTGGTCGAGGTGGAGGCCTAGCACTTTTTTGGACCAACTCTGTCTCTTTTCGGTTTTTGGGAACTCCTTCACCTTCATCTATCTCTGCTTTTTGTTTCTTCCCCTGTAAAACCATCGTTTTATCTCTACTATATCTATGGAAACCTTGTCTATAATCTGCGTATGCGTCAGTGGTCCCATTTTGTTAACCTTTTTCACAAGGTTCCTCCAGGACCAATTCCAGACTGGTGGCTAGGGATTTAACGATATCAAAGATAACTCGGAAAAATCTGGTGAACCTTTACGCTCAATGCCTCGCTGGGAGGTTTTCAAAAGTTTATTGCAGCGTTGGGACTTCAAGATCTAAAATTTATTGGAAACAGATTTACCTGGATGGACCGCATATATATCCATTTTGTACACACGGTGATTGAGCAATGGCAAATACCAACTGGCATGATGACTTTCCAGCGGCCACAACAATAGCCTTGAAATGGATTGGTTCTTATCACATGCCTTTACTAATTGATATGGGTTCTCCAGAGGCTCGTCCCTCCCGGCTATTTAGGTATGATAATCGTTGGAGCACTCTTCCTGATTTGGCTTATATTACTTATTCTACTTCGCAATCACATTGTGCTCATTTGAGTCCTCTGGCCTTTAGCCAATCCTTGGTCTGTATTCGTTCTGCTTTATCAAAATGGCGCTTCATCCATAATACCAATTCTAGGGAGTTAATCACCAGTATTCAAAACCAAATACAAAATGCTTGCACTGATGTCCATCCAAATTATTCTCTGATTAGGTCACTTAAAGGTTTTTTGCTTTTGCAATACAGATTAGAAGAAGATTATTGGCGCACTAAAAGCAGAGTTCATTGGTAATAGTCTGGGGATCGCCAATACAACTTTCTTTCATGCCAAGACAAAATAGAGGATGGCATACAATCGTATATCTTTCATATAGGATGCCAATGACAATTTATGTTCGGACTCTCAAGCTATTAATCATGTTATTATTGACTACTTCAATTACTTATATGCTTCTGCATCTTCCACTGATTACCACGCTCTCCTTCAGTTTTTCCAATGATATCACTCAGTTTTGATGTCTTAGGATGAGTATTTATACTTGCTATTTGGCATCATTCGAGTGTTTCCTCGTGTTTTTGGTATGTTTTCATAATTTTAGGTGTTTAAGATGTTCTAGAGAGAAAATGATGGTTTTCAGAAGAATTTAGGTGCAAACAGACGAAATAAATACGGATGGATCGAACCAGAGTGAAGAATGATCGATCCAGCATGCAGACATGAATAGATCGATCCAAGCTCCTAGAAACCTAAGGAAAAACAGATCAATCGATCTCGGAAGAAGCAGAATGATGGATTGATCGATCCCTACATGGATCGATCAATCCCCTTGCCCGAACCAGCTTGGAAATAGTCAAAAAGATGCATTCGTCCTCAAGACCTATCAAGAGTTTTCCTTATTAGATTAGGGTTTTCTTATTTTATTTTAGTATATAAAAGCCTTTTGGCTGTTTTTATTAGAGAACACATTAATTAATTTTTAGAATTTATAGCTTTTCAGAGACAAGAGATTTCAATTCTGTATTTGGAGAAATTTTCTTAACTCTGTCTTTTACTTTCAATACAATTCGATTTCTGATTATGTGTTCTTTTTTTTTAATGATGATTGTTGATTTCTTAGTTATGTTTGAGTAGTCACCTTGTTAGGTTTTAGGGGTTTTCCAAGGAAACCAGGTTTGATAATTAGGGTTTGATATAATAAATTTTAATTGTTAGGTTCTTAATCTATATTTGTTATCAATATTTGAATTAGTCTGATCACCTAGTTCATGATATTATGTTAATAAATACAAAGGAATTTGGTTTAGAAACATGACCTAGTCTAGATGAATAAGTGTCGCTGTTTGCAGAAATATTGTCTTTGATGCTTATGAACATATCAAATTTATAATCAATGCATGAGTGAATAATCTAAATACGGTGGTAATTTTTCTTTAATAATTTGATTATAGGGATCTAATACTTCGGGAGGAGATTAGTCTATTATTGTCTTTTGAGTTGAGAACTGTTTTCATTATAAATCTTGCATGTCTTCAAACTTGATAACCTATGGATTTCCCAAACGCATAACGCTTTCTTTAATTACTTACAATTGTTTTAATTTACTGTCTTTTTAATTTGCAATCATTTTAAAATCAAACAACCTTTATTTAATTTGTCTTATCTAGAATCGAACGTTTAACTAAGAGTGGCACAACTTGATCTATGTGGATTTTATCCCTCATATACTACTGCGTTTGCTGTGCACTTGTAGTGAATATATTTGGGTTAAAACCTGAGTGTATCATCCAACCTAGAGTGACTTCTGAAATGAATGATAGTTTGCTTAAATATGTTAGTCAACAGGAAATAACCACTGCTATTTTTCATATATCAAGGGACAAGTCCTCGGGGCCAAATGGATTAGGAGTTGGTTTTTATAGAGATCACTGACTAACTATTCAACAAGGTGTGTTCAAATATGTTCAGCATTTTTTCACACATGGTATCTTTGACACACAATTAAATCATACTCATATTTGCCTCATTCCTAAATGTGACCAACCCACTAATGTTAAAGATTTCAGACCTAACTTAACAAATGTTGCATATAATATAATCTCCAAGATATTGGCCAATAAACTTAAACCCTTAATACCTTCCTTGATTTCTAAAAACCAGTCTGCGTTTATCTCTTCTCGTTTGATCACTGACAACATTTTGCTCTCTCATTAATTACTACACTTTCTGTCAATGTGCAACCCCTTTTTGGCAAGTAAGTTAGACATTAGTAAGGCGTTTGATAGGGTAGACTAGGGATATATGCGCACACTGATGTTAAAACTTGGCTTTCACTCTAAATGGATATCATGGATTATGTTTTGTCTAACCTCGGTTACCTATTCAATTTTAATCAATGGGAAGCCTATTGGTTTAATTAGACCTCATAGAGGATTGCATCAAGGAGATCCAGTGTCCCCTTATTTGTATTTATTGAGCTCTGAAGGTCTTTCTTCAATCATTCAGTCCTCTAGCGATACAAAATTGCTCCATGATTTTAAGGCTTCTCCTCGTAGTTCACCAATCTCACATCGCTTTTTTTGCAGATGACTACCTAATCTTCTGCCATGCCACTGTGGAGGAATGCACTCAGCTTAAACATATCATTAATATCTACTCCTTAGCATCAGGTCAGTCTGTTAACTATGTTAAATCCTCTATTAAGTTTGGTAGAGCAGTTTCTGAACAAATGGGGACACTAATATGCTCGATCCTGGGAATAACCAACACTGCGGGATTCGGTAAATACCTAGGCTTGCCAGGTTATATTGACTGAAACCTCAACTCTACCTTTTCTTTTCTGCTAAATAAAATGCATCAAAAGGTAGATTGTTGGTATTCCCAATTGTTATCCCCAATGGGTAAGGAAGTTATGATAAAAGCAATAGCCACTGCGCTTCCGGGTTACTGTATGTCATGTTTGCTTCTACATAAAAAGTTGATAACTAAAATAACCTCCATCACTAGAACTTTCTGGTGGTGTGCCTCCAAATCTAGGAGTAACATACCTTGGCAGGCATGGCCTAAATTAACCACTCATTAATATGTAGGATGGCTTGGATTCAGAGATCTAGCAAACTTCAACATTGCCTTGCTGGTGAAGCAAAGTTAGCGCATATTGACCAATCCAAGCTCTTTGCTAGCCAGAGTATACAAAACCAAACACTACCCCCGAACTTCATTATGTTATGCCACTCTTACGAGAAGATGTAGTCATGCGTGGAAAGGTATTATACAAGGTAACAAACTCATATTTTCTATTATAAGATGAAATTTGGGTACTGGTGACTGTATACAAGTTTGGGAAGATCCTTGGCTTCCCCTGCATCTCTCTCGTCCCCCACTTCCACTAATCCCCACCTATATACCACCTCTGAAAGTTTCATATTTGATTAACACTGTCACACACACTTGAAATCACTCATACCTTACTTCTTTGATTTATCATGATGATGTGACTTGAATTATGTCCCTCCACATTTTGAATCCAATGATCCAGACTTCATAAGGTGGACTCACACATCCAATGGAGAATACACGGTCAAATCTGGGTATTATACTCTTACCTTATCTTCCCTTTCATCAACCACCAATCCAAATAAAAGTTTTAAGAGTATTTGGAAATGAAAATTTTTGGGCAAGCTGAAACATTTTTTATGGAAACTCCTAACAAATTTTCTTCCCATTGCAACAAATCTCATTCAAAAACGAGTTTTAACATCAGCAGTATGTATGAGATGCGGTTTGGGAGACAAAACAATTAACTATCTCATATTTGATTGTCCCATGAGTAGAAAAGTTTGGGACTTAGCCCCTATTACAGGCCTTTCGAAATGATCATATTGACACTTCTTTTGCCTCAAACTTCAGGTTAGTACTCACTCTTAATCCGATAGTTATAACCTCTCCACCTCTAATGACATTCATACTCTGGTCATTATGGAAGTGGTTTATACCTTAAATAATTGACCATGCCATCAATTATCATTCCTCTTGGTCCTTAGCCATTACCTCCTTAAGTCAACCAATAATGTCTCACACTATAAATGCTTCCTCACAAGCAAGTTTTCTTTTCTTTTTTGATAAAGGTTTATTATAATAGAACCAAATATAACCCAATTACAATCCCATCAGCCTAATAACTAAACAAACTAAACATCTCAGCCCAACAAACACAATTCGGAGTGGGTTTTACAGAAAATTATCCAGGCCCGGACCCAAAGCTTAAGAGACTGAAACCCTAGAAACTAGATAGAAAACCTATCTAATCGCCGCCGCCGCCGCGAGCTGCGAACTCGCCGGAGTCGCCTCCGACGTCCCGACGGCCAATCCGAAGCGTCGTGAAGAAGAAGATCTGCGACGAAACCCACTTGGACTTCAGATCTGGGCAGAGGACGAATCTGATCTCGTTAGCCACGGCGGTTCTGGAACATGAGAGGTAGGTTTCCGATCTACCTTAGGGACGAGTTGAATCACCGTCAGACTTGGTTTAGCATGGCCTCCCTTCGAAAGTGGTCTCTGCGCCGCCGCAAGGAGACTCTGCCTCACTCTCCTCTAGTGAAACAACCCGAAGACAGATCTCGAGGTCCCTCAACTCCATACATGCCGTCCTCCGTGCTCCTGTGCCGCGGCGAAACTGGCCGGAATACGCCGCCACAGAACTTCTATGTCCTTCTCCAAAGTCTCTGTGAATTGGTTGAAGGGAGAGACGAGAAGATTGTAAAGCTATGGGAGAGAGGAAGAAAAGGGTGAGCTCGCCGCCGTTGGAACTCGCCGGCGAGCCCGGGGGTCGCAGTGCGAAGAATTGTTGCTCGGCCGGTGGTTTGGGGCCTCCGTACTATTCCTCCGCCGGCACAAAACTCTCAGATCTGAGAAAGAGAGAGAGAGAGAGAGATGAGAGGGAAGAAGAATAGAGAAAGAAGTATTTTTGCTTGTTTTCCAAGGATTATCTCACTTACAACAAGTTATACTTGTTATGTGAATGCATCTTGGATTTCTCCTAATGTTAATGCAGGTATTGGATGGGTGCTAGTTGATACTAATCACCATCCTATTCTTACAGGGAAACAAGCAATTCAACCTCAAGAACCTGTCTTAGTTGCCGAAACCATTGCACTCGAGAATGCGGTCCAAACTTTGCAAAGGCTTAATTATCAAGCAGTTAAGTATTAATCAGACTCAGTAGCTTTAATCACCACTCTTCAACGGATACAGGCGCACGCACGAGGGCTCAAGATCTCCCCCCACTACTTCTTTTACTTTCATCTCTCGGAACTTAAACTATTATGCTGATTTTTTGTGCAAATCTGCTAGACTTTTGAACTCACCTTTTGTATCTCCAGGTGTACTCTGTAATTTCTCATTTTAGTATATTAGAAGTTGACAACAACAAAAAAAACGTTTTGCACGTCCTAATTCTAGCGAGTGATGTAGTTTGGTGGCAATACTATAATTTATGTGTGTGGATATTTCAACTATTGTAAAATGGTATTAACGATGCATTAAAAACCATAAACTAAAACAAGTATCAAAGAGTAAAACCAAACCAGCCAAAGAACCAAGACTAATAACCGTTACATTATATATAATTTTAGCCTCTAAGTGACTGAGATCGGAGAAACACATTGAGAAAACTTGGAATCTAATTTAACAAAACGCAAAAGATTCAACCTTTTTATACCACCCAAACAAAAAAACAAAAAAATGGGTGAAATAAACCAATTTAACTTGTTCTTCCGCTAAAATATATATATATATATGGCTAGTACGTAAGGTTAATTAACATCCTTGATGCATCGATGGTGACGTAATGTGACCCATAGTAGCAGGTGACCAGAAATCAGCACCGTTAGAGTTATCCACGTGTACGGTAGATGAGAGAGGTACTAGACATAATCCTCTGCTTCTCAAGTCTCTCACTTTCTTCCCTACCCTAATATCTCCGGTTACCACTCCACCGTCCTGACATTTGTCACCGGCACGTCACACGTCAGAAATATCTTTACTAAAAACAGATAATTTGAAAAAGAGACTTACAAGAGAATAGTTAGTGAGATAAGGAGAGCAAAGAACTTGAATCTGTTCTTGTAAGAATTTGATGTAACCCATCGCTTCATGCAGCACAGAAGCTGCATCTGTCTGTTTTGTATTTTTCACCACATTTAATTGTTATCAGTCATAAAAAGTCAATTTTTTAACTATTTGGCAAAATTATTATGGATACTTAAGACAGTGAGTAAGTGTGTTATTATTCTCTTTCACTCCCTTCAAAAAAAGTAAACATATCATTAATGTAAATTGTAATGATGAACCTTAATAGTAGTATTAACCAAAAGAAAAGAAAAAAAAAACAATAAAAAATATACTTTTAAGTTTATTGATCACAAGTTGTCAAGTTTCATTGTCTTTGTTTGAAGTCTTTTTGATTTTTCACATTGGATGCCCCCATTATGCTACACTACCCCAAATCGCGACTTCTTAAGCTTCCTTTTTGAAAAACTAAAGATAACTATAATAATATATTATATTATTTTCAAATATTTTAATTACAGAAATTAGAGGTCGTGTTTTGCTTGACTTCACAAAACAAAATGTTCACCTTGCCGTATGGAGAAACCAATTGCTGCAAGGCTGCGATTCTTTCCCCTAATTTTTCTTTCCTCACCTATTTTTTAATAAAGGATTAATATTAACAACACATAACAATTAAAAAATCTATAAAATTATGTAAATTATTTAAACCATACCTTTGCAAATCCAACCGATGATTTATCCTGATTTCGCTTTCCTTTCTTTCCCGGTTTACTCTGCACATCACTCGATCCGGTTCTCTTCTTCTGCACACCATATTGTGAAAAAATACAAATGGTTTGCATCTTCTTCTTTACAACAAATTTTACTTATTTGCATGCAACTATGCAACACCATTTTCTCCCCTTATTCTGGTTATTTTTGGTTTAATCATGAAATCTGCATAGATATATGAAAAACTAGAGACTTACATTTGATGATTTAGTAGATTTATCGACCGTACAAGTGTCGTCTAAGTTCTTGCAATTGCTGTTAATGCATGAAGAGTCAGGACCAGAGACTCCGGAAAAGACAGAAGGTTCTAAGAGTAGTGATTCGTTGTCGTTTTGATGGCCTCCGTTGAAACAAAGCATTCTTGACCCATTTGTACCGGAGAATACAAAACCGAAGCTGTCCTCTCCACCATCATTCTCACGGTGGTTTTCGGAGGAGCTTAGACCACCGTCCGACAACATAAGAAGTTCGGAGAAGCTCGTGACTCCGACAGATTCTACTGTAGCTCGCTCGTCTTGATCCTCTGTATTGTCTCCCATGGTGATTTTTTTCTTTATTAGTATTATTCGTGGAAGATGTTAGAAAGAGAAAGAGAGAAGGTGAAAAAATATGAACCAGAAGAAAAATGTTGTTCTCTTTAACTTCATTAGGCTTTTATATAACTCGTTGAGTTGGGTTGCCTTTATCCCTGAGCTAGTGGTTCTTTTTTTTTGGATATACGATGTACTAAATTCAAGTATTTTTGTTTGAAAATATTTTGTTTAGCTTATTGATAGAAAAATAACTACTTAATTTTTTTTTTTTTATCATAACGTAACAGTCCTAATTCAAGCTATTAATGTTTTATGGCGTAAATCTGTAATATTTGGAATTAATTTATGTTTTTAGTAAGTTTTGGATTTATTTTTATTATATAACATAATTTACATAAATTTCATGTATTTGTATATATGTAAATTAGTCAGATTCATCCAAATTATTTAAAATAAAATTTGCTTTTATCAACACTTATATTAAGTGAAAATGTAATACTTTTCATTTTTTTAAAAATTAATGAGTTATAACATCTTTTCACATAATTATAATATTATTTTTTACGAGAAAAATAATAAAAGAAAATTAGAACATAGTAGAAATAATAGAACGGTAATATACTTTTTTTTCTAAATCGATCTTGCAAGATGATAGGCACATATGTTTGAATTACTACTCTAATGTACTATTTTAAATTGCGTGGTGAATATCTTCAACTGTTGTATGTTTGCTAGTTCTATTGCAAATACAGATCATTCATTCAGATTTTAAAGAAGGTGAATTAATCGGATTGAGTCTTTTGTACATTAATTGTCTTTTTTTAAAATGGAATACGAAAGTATAAGTTTGATCATAATAAAGTATTTTATAATATTATGAAGTTTTTCTCGAGATGTATCAATCAAATGCAAAACAAAACAATGATTTTATGCAAGTTGGGTGACTTATTGCTGAATTAAATTTGGCTAAATAATAAGGAAAGTGTTGATTGATTAGTCAGTTAAGTTAAAGGAGGGGTAAAAAAGGGAATTATAAGAGAAATTCGGTCAAAGCCACCTGGCCCAAGAAAACTGTAGTTTTGATTTACTCGAAACATCAATGTTTAGTAACTGCTGCTTTCTTCTTCTCTCTCTTACACAACTATTAAATGTCACACATATTCACATCCATTATCACAAAACACAAACAATACTAATGCAAATTTTGAAAAAATAATTTCCAATAATCATGTTTAATTCACTAAGTTATTTACTGACACTGTGGCTTCGCATAAAGTTACAGATACTATATTAAACAAACAAAAAGAAGAAGAAATTTGACAAACTGACATGTACCAGGTTTGACACGTGGAAAGACTGCAAACACGTGTGTGAGTGAACTCCACGAGTTGAATTGGCAACAGTACTAAATAAATCCACAAGAAAGGTCAATTTCAATCTATATTTAACCACTCCTGCTTGTTTTTCTTAACTTGAAAAGTTAAAAACAATCTAAACGACACACTTTGGTTTGGTTATGTCCATTTCATGTAAACATTTTTGAATTCCGACAAGGACCTAAAAGTCTTAGGGTGTTGTAGACTTAATCTTTACTGTGTATTTGTCCCTTAGCTACATTTATCATTTTACCCAAACAATCCATACTTCCTCTTTCTTATTACTTCACTGCCACTAAGATTATGTAAAATCATCTTAACCATTTTTTATTGAGATTGAGAAATCAAGCAAGCAAGCAAGTAAACCAAAAGAGCAGTAAAACATGCTCGCGTACAGAAAGTCGATAAAACACAACTATAGTACATACCCAGTTACAAAATCGTCATTGTTCGAAATTCTCAGGGACATAACGTCGAACATATGGTGTGCACCATCATTCAAAACAAATCTCCTTCATCTTTTTCGCTGCTGATTCATCGATCGAATACTACAACGATTGCAAATACAATTAACAACAAATAATATCTAGAATCTACGCTTCGTAATAACAGAAAGCAAGAATTTTCGTACCTTCTGGAGTACCCAGAGTGAGTGATTGTAAGCTCGTTGGTAGAGTTCATCAAGGGATGTTTCGCTTTCGTCGACTTCACGGTAATTAACGAAGTTTTCCCGGGCGTACTTGGCGTAGTAAAGCCTTGTGTCCGCCGGCAAAAGCCTAACTAGCCTTAAAACGCCGCCGTATACTCTCAGTACCTTCTTCATTTTTACCTTTTGCAACACGTTACCAAGTCCCTATGTATTTCATGACAATCTCAAACACCATTGGATTGGGCTTTTGTAATGTCATTATGGGCCTTCCTTCATATCGGTTTAAATTATTCAATTGATTGGTTTCAAACCGGTTATACCAGACCGTATCTATTGATTATAAAAACAGTTTTAACCGAGATAACACAAACCACAACAACAAAAGTCAGGATCTCTCTTTAGTTGGAAAGATAAACAAAAACTTTCGAAATTGTCTCAACTGTGAAAATGAACTTATAATCCCCACGATGTTTTGAAGATATCTCTTTCTTTTCACCAATGTTACAGCTTTCTCAAAAATGTGTAATACAGAAACAGTACAAACCAGATGATTCTTTGGGGTTGGCTTCATGTCTTGAGTCTTCATTTCTTTGCAGGTTTGTGATTTCAACTATATGCATTTAAGTATTCTCATTAGATCTTAAACCTTCCATAACTGAATCTACCTTCTCCTTCTTTTTCGTGATCCATTATTGGTTGATTCTGATGCGACTAATAACTCTGTTTCCATGGGTTGCTCACTGCTTACAGCAACAGATGTCTCACCTCCATCTTCCTTTGAAACCATCGTTGTTTTGCTTGTTGAAAAACGCCTATTCCTAAACCAATTGTTAACCTACACAATACAAAACAGCTCCTTAACAAATACTAGAAATTAGAAACAACTAAAAAATCATTCAGTTGACAAATCTTCTTACTTGCTTTACTGTCATTTCTAACTCTTTTGCTAAGCTCTCTCTAATGGAGATATCTGGATATCGATTCTCATGAAAAGCTTTGAATAATTTCTGCATAATTGAGGAATCTTTAAACCAAAATCCTTCTCATAATGATTTAGGATAGACATCTTTATTCGTAAAGAAAGAAAGCTACCTGAGTTCTAGCATCATTCTGTTTAGATGCTGATGAGCTGCTTTTGTCACCTGAACAACCATTTTGTCCAGGTGCTGCTTCTTGTGTTACTTTCAAGGTATCGTTTTTGTTCCCTCTTTTTGATTTCTGTATCGGTACTTTTATAGCAGTATCATCTTCTGCTTTTGACAACTTTTTCAGAGGCACAGTGTGCTCTTCTTCTGCTGACTCGCAATCTTCTTTTCCCGCAATTTTATCCCAATCTTCATCATCGCTCGATGAAGATGGAACATTCTCATATTCCTCCTGCGATACAACATAGATATCAGCATTGGTTATTTCAAAAGCAATTAAAAATATGTGAGAAGGAGACTCTCACATCATACAACTTTTTATAGTCAAGCCTTTCAACATTCCTTCTTCCGGGAACATCTGCAAGATCTTGATCAACCCCACCATCTGATTCTGTAATGGAAATATCTGGAACCTGGGATTTCTTTCTCCCGGATCTCCCACGTGGCATAACTTTATCTTGCTGATTAGAATCATCTCCATTGAAAGAAGTTTCAAGATCCTCTGAGTCTGATTCGTCATCTGAATTTGAATTTTCTTGTATTGTATCTTCATCAAGAGTCATGGCATTAGGATCAAAGTCATCATCCTCAGAATCATCAGATGGAAGGTCCATTATATCTTTTACATCTTTAAATGATCCAGTTATTTGGTCAGATTCAGATGTGAAATCAGATTCATCAGCACTTCCATCTTCATTTTCAGACTCATCATTTTCATCACTACCATCTTCATCATTTTCATCATCAATTACCTTATTCGGATCATACTCTTCATCATCAGAATCATCTGAAGGAAGATCACTATTCAGATTTTGATCTCCACCAGCTATTGCTGCTGCTGCCTCAGGAAATACTTTCTGCAGAAAGAGTCAAGTTAAGTCAAGTTTCTTCACCTTTTCAACAATAGAAAACATTGGCATACATATATATACCTCCCAACTGTCGCTGACAGATAGTTTTGTCCCCAAGGAATCATTAAGTAAGGCCAAGCTGTCATCTTTGCAATCACAACCGGGGCATAACCAACTCTCATCATCCGGAGGAACTACAAAATTCAAAACCAAACAAATATGTCATAAGTTAATACCAGCCACAACTGTTTAAAACACTAACAAGTACATAGGGCCAGAGTTTATTATTACTATCTTCTTTCCGCAAAGGTGGTTCAACACAGTATTGGTGAAAGCCTCGGTCACAAAACCCATCACATAGTATGATATCATTATCAAGAGACAAGTCCTTTGAACCGCACTTTGCACAGAAGATCTGCGAGTAAACAACTGCTCATATTAGCAAAATACTTCTAGAGACAAAAATTGTAGAATAATTTTATCTTACATCCTCACTAGATATCTCCCCATCAGAATCAAACAAGGTCTCTGGAAGGCTTCCTTCAGCACAGAGAGTATCAAGGTGCTGAAAAAGATCTCTAATTTTGACCTTACGTCGTAAAATTTCCATTGTGGCTCGTTCAAGCTCCTTCTCTGGCCTTAGCTTTTCCAGGCTACAAAAGAACACATAATCACTCACTTTTATCAATAATGCTTAGTGAAATCAGTAAGAAGTTTCACACAAACAGACAAACCTTGAACCTTTCCAGCCTTCTAAAGAGTAGGCATCAATTAGGCTTTGCTCGTACTTAATCCGGTTAAGAAAGTACCGAAGTTTCTTTTTGATTCTTGTGTACTCATCATCTTCTCTAACTTGTTCTTTCTTTGTATTCTTCTTATTCATCGGTCTACCTACAGGAGTGGAGTTAGCATTAACAGAAGATGATGCAACAGCTTCTTCAGATTTCCGAGCTTTCCTGTGACTTCCACCTTCTCCTATCTTCTTCGAACTCCGGTGGATTTCAAATTGTCCACGACAAGGAAGACCAATGACAAGTTCGCGATGAGATCCGGAAGATGGATTATTAGAACTCTTCTTTCCAGTTTCAGGAGTTGATATCTGTTCTTCACCAGAAAACCCATTGGATATTCCCTTTCCATCTGCCATCATTTCCTCATGAAAATGTCCATTTTCGTTGGCAAAATTTGACGGTTTCTCAAGATTTATGAGGTGACTCTCTGCCTCTGATGGCTTTGGAGGTACAGAGGCATTGCTTTGTTCAGATACTTTATCCATAGTTGGTTTAATCTCTCCTCCGCAATCTCCATTTATATGCTCCGAAACAGATCCACTACTCCTCGTTCTTCGTTTGTTAGGTATATGCATTTCCGCAAGGTTAAATACTTTGTGAGATTCCTAAACCTGTCTCCAACTTATTCACTGAACAAACAGATAAACAAGAACACGTAAATCAGAATCCTGGCCTGAAGATAAATAGATCAGAATCGGAGATTGATTCGTGCTGTTTCCTACGTTATTTAAAGCTTATTTCACGGCATGAGAGAGATCTTAAACAAGACATAATACAACGATAGATCGACCCATAACTTGGTTTAAAAGAAGAAGAAAAAAAGACACCTCCAATAAAGCTAAAACGATGTGAGATTGGGACAGTTGATACAAAGCTAAAAGAAGGAAAATTCTAAGAACCCTAACGCTAAGCTACGAATCAAGAGACCAACCCAATGTCAGATGGGATTCTTCCCTTGGATTTTTTTCCCACCGACCTTAACTTTTCCATGGATATCAAAAGAAGTGAAAAAAGACGTAAGCGCCAAAAACGAAAAGTCTTACCTTTTCCCCTTGCCCGCGAAATGTTTCCGCGAGATTTCAATAACCGCGAAACAGAAAAACTCGGTCGTTGAGTGACGAGTGAGAAAAGCCTTTGCCGTTTACAACGAAGATTGGATTTCGCACACGAAAAAAGGGGACGAAGAAACAGTGTGAAGTTTGATCATTTTTGGGCCTCGTTTTGGATTATATTATATTAATGGGCCTTCTTATATGGTCATTAATATCCTTCCTGTATTTATTTACCTATGTATTATAGAAATTTTATGAATGCCCTATTTGCAAATTTATTTAGGGGTTTATTTCAGTGACAGATGCTCCATGCATGATGATGAAAATATTCACATGTTTCTTTTGGTCACTTTAAACTAGCGTCCATATGGAACTAATATGTGAAAGAGTTCCACCTTGTTTCCTTTTTTGGGCTTAGGTCTCGCTAGTTGAAGTAGAAGGTCCTAATTTTTCTTTCAAAATCTTTGTGTGTACGTGTACGGCTAAGATTAAGATTCCACTTCTGATTTCCCTTGATCTTCACAAGTGGCATCTTCTTGCTCCATCCTTGGTTTTTTCATCGGAACAGTTAACCTCTAAGCTTCTGTGTTTCATTCCGATCTTCGTTTCACCTGTAAGTCCTTTTCTCAGCCATGCCAGAATCCTTAGAAAAAGTCATCAATAATCTATCCATCAAAGAAGAGGAGGGGCCTGTGGATCTTCCAGATTTACCGAAATTCAACTCATCTGCTAAAAACACCATCAACATCCTTGGCGTATTACTCAACCCAGCTTGTCAAAAAATGTCTAGCTTCATCAAATACATGCCAAGAAAGTGGCAACTTTATGATCGAGTTCGCGGGGTAGCTCTTTCAAGATCTCACTTCCAGTTTGAATTCAAGTACGAACACGATCTTCAGACAATCCTTCATCAAGGAGTGCATACTTATAATCAATGGCCTATTGTGATCGATATATGGTATGTGAATCCTCCTGAAGATTTCCTTAGTTTTCTCAATGTCTGGACTCAAGTAAGGAATATCCCTGTAGATAACTATACAGCTGAAACCATATAATGGTTTGCTAACTTTGCGGGACCAGTTGTTGAAGTCCTCTTTGACCCTACCAAAGAACAGATACATGACTATCTTAGAGTTTGTGTCAAGATTGATCTTAATCAACCTCTCAGAAGATAAAAAAAGATTCGATTACCTTCAGGGAAAGTCATTACAATATTCTATGATTATGAACAGATCCAGAAGAGATGCTATGGTTTCCAAAGATTAACACATGAACGAGAGGTTTGTCCATACTCTACATTATCTAAGGGGGTCCCCATCTGCATCGGAGCATAACAACCACTCTGCATCCTCTGTTTTTGACTATGAAATTAAAAGAAATCAGCAACCAGTGGACTTAGCTCATGATGACCCTCTCCGTGGTGTCATCCCCCCTCTCAATTGGGTGTGAATCCCCAAACAGGTTGACCACACATTGCAAAAAAAGTGCTAGTGGAGATGAGAAATTATCTGCTAATGGCAAATGGTCCATAACGGATTATTCGTGAAGAAAGTGTTAAGGCTTCTTTAGCTAATTTGGAAAATGATCCTATAGGTCAAAAACTTAACCTCAGTTTGGAACCAACTCCAATCATATCAAAGGATCTACAAAAAGGAAAGGGTATAGTCTTCAATTTTGAGACTCAGGCTACAAGTGTCCATTCCAATCCTATTCATCCTTCTCATCAAAAGCTTATGGCGGATGCATTCAAAGGTGGCAACTCAAGAGGTCCAACACAAAGTGATAAGAATTCTGCTATCAACTCTCTAAACTGGTCACCCTCTAGTGAAACGAATCCAACGGGGAGTTTCTTGGGTGTTACCCAAGCTAACTCTTCCGGGACTAGTCTCACTCCATCTAGAGGAAGGAAAAGACCATTTAGGAGACAAAGAAGACCTCCTTCTCATGCTGGAACTTTAACAGCTACTATAGGAGATGTAGTACCTCCTCTTTCAGATAAAGCAAGAGGTAAAAGAAAGACAACAGAGTCTTCAAACAAGCTAAACGAGCTAAACTACCAAAAATTGGGTTGATCCCCTTCGAGGGATCTCCCAAAGGATTATGAGTTTCTTATTATGGAATTGCCAAGGTTTAGGGGGTTTCCAGAACCTGGCAATTCATAGACTCAGGGAGTTGAGGTAACAATACTTCCCCGAGGTTCTCTTCTTGATGGAAACCATGCATAAAAAGATTTTTTGGTGGATCTTCAAGCCTGGATGGGATACAATAACATTTTTACAGTAGATCCATTGGAAAAAGTGGAGGGCTGGCTGTTTTTTGGAAGGAAGATCTAGATATTAGTATCTTGTCTTTTGATAAAAACTTGTAGATCTCTCGGTTAATTGGGGAGACAAAACCTTTTTCTTATCTTGTGTCTATAGGCACCCCCATCATAAATATAAAGAATATGGTAAGGAAAGATTAATGAGATTTGGTATTAAAAAATCAGGTCCTTGGTTGGTGATAGGTGACTTCAATGCTATTAGAGATAACACTGAAAAAACAGGAGGCCCTCCTAGGCCAATTAAAGACTTTCAAGCTTTCAATGACTTCTTAAGTTCCTGTCATCTTTCCGAACTGCCTAGCTCAGGGAATCATTTTTCGTGGAAAGGGAAACGAAGGATACTGTGGATTAGATCTCGCCTTGACAGAGGCTTTGGCAATAAAGACTGGTTCTCTGCTTATCCAGCTAGTAATGAAGCATTTTTAGATTTATGTGGCTCTGGCCTTAGACCTGTTTTGGTCAAATTAATATCCAATCAATCAGTATATAGAGGATCTTTCAAATTGGATAATCGGTTACTTGATAAAGTTGAAGTGAAAAGAGCTTTGCAGCAAATTTGGACTTTGAATTCCTATCCTTCTTCCTTTACGGTTATGGACAAATTAAGGGATACAAGGAAATCCCTTAGCAAATGGAAGAGAAAACTTCAAACTAATTATGGAAATCAGTTGCTGCAAATCCAGGCTCTATTGGAACAAGAGCAATCCTCTGTCTACCCTAACACCCAAAAAATCCATGATCTTAAAACAGAGCTTGGAATGGCTTATAGAGAAGAAGAAAGTTACTGGAAGACTAAAAGCAGAGAACATTGGCTAAAAGAGGGAGACAATAATTCGAAATTCTTTCATGCTGCAGTAAAAGGAAACAAATCCAGTAAAAGATTGCTTGGCCTAATGGACTCGGAAGGAAACTTGCAAAAAGGAGAAGCTTCAATGGGGGATGTGGCCTCAAAATATTTCTCAGAAATTTTTTCTTCTTCGAATCCCATGGATAGTGATAAGATCTTCGATGATTTCTCTCCTCGGGTATTTGTTCAAATGAACCAAAGCCTTACAAGATCTGTTTCTCCTGAAGAGATTAGATCAACAGTTTTCTTTATTAACCCTACAAGCTCTCCAGGGGCTGATGGTTTTTCTGCTTACTTCTTCCAGAAGAATTGGAACTTAGTGGGGAAACAAATAGTGGCTGAAGTCCTTAAATTCTTTCAATCAGGTGATCTTCCAACAGAGTGGAACTTTACTCAGATTTATCTTATTCCAAAAAAGCCTAATCCTTCTCATATGTCAGATCTTCGCCCTATCAGTCTGTGCTCAGTTTTATATAAGATCATTGCCAAAATTATGACAGCCAGACTGAAACCACTTTTGCCGAACCTTATATCTCCCTCTCAATCTGCTTTTGTATCTGATAGATCCATCACAGACAATATTTTGATTGCTCATGAAGCTCTTCATTGTCTACAATCCCACCCTACTTTTTCTCAAGAGTTTATGGCTCTCAAATCTGATATGGAAAAAGCTTATGAAAGGCTGGAATGGAGTTACATTGAAAATATGATGATTGTAATGGGGTTCAATAGCCAATGGATTCAATGGACAATGAGTTGTATTTCAACTGTCTCGTACTCAATACTCATCAACAACGCTCCTTATGGTTTAATCTTGCCTCAAAGGGGAATAAGACAGGGAGATCCTATGTCTCCTTTCATCTTCATTCTATGCACAAAAGGTCTTATCCACAAGCTTACTAAAGCTAAAAATGAAGGTAATCTTAAAGGCTTAAGATTCTCAGAGAATGGACCCTCAAAATTTGTTAATATTTAAATACTATAAAGCAACTTATATTAAATTTGAAATATGCTTATAAAGTTTATATTATTAAATATGTGTATCTTAATTAATAAATAAATCTAACATATATTTAAAAAATATATATATATATATATATATATACTATATAAAAAATAAAAAATAATATATTTATTACGTTTTATGTTATATAATTAGATATTTTCTACAAAATCATCACATATTTACTTCGAATTTATATAAATATAATCGACAAATTTTATAATCAATATTTAAAAAGTATATAATAATACATAAAATTTAAGTCATATTTTATATTTTATAACATATTTTCGCGTATACCGCGGAATATCAACTAATTAAATGAATTTGACATATTTTCTTCTATAAATTTTCGTCTTTGGGGTTTTACCAATAAGATAATAAATGTGTGAAGGCTAGAAAAACAAGATGGCGTATTTCAAAACTTATCCAACAATCAAATCAACAAACATACCACAGTTAACGACATGTTTCCAAAACTTGACAAAAAGTGCAGATGTTCTCAACCCCAAGAATTGGAATTAGAAAATGTGGGCAGAGATCAACAAATTGAGTAAATTTTACATAATGTGTATATACATACTCTAACCATAAGCAAATACATTTTTCAACAAGCTGCTTTTTTTTTTTTTTTGGTTATTTACTCATAACCAAAAGCTGAACACATATGTAAAATGCACTATTACAACTACACAAGGGCTAATATTTAAAACGAGTGCAATAATCACAGAGTTTTTGTTGATCTGTGTTTTGCAGATGGAGTTCATGGGAGAAGGCTAGCAGAAGACTCATCTCCAAGTTCTTGGTCCAACTGTGACTCTAATGGAGCTCCTGAAACTGGTCGTGTTTCCTCTTGAATATATCTCACCCATCGCTTCTCCTTCACCAGTTCTAAGAACGGGTACAAGCAGAACCCGAGTACAATGATCACACCACTGATTAGAAATGTCTTTGCAGTGGCCAAAACCATCACAAGAATGAGAAGCATAGAAGGAGGCAAGCATAGCATTAAAGCTCCAATGGTGTTTAAAGGAACTTTATAAGGTCGGCTAAGGTCTGGTTTCTTGATTCGTAATTTGACAAAGGCTGCGAATTCCAAAAGCATACCTAACGCATACAAGAAATTCAGAAACTCTATGATCTCTTGAAAGCTCATCCATGATAAGAATATGACTCCTGTAGCTGAGCATAGAATACTGATTGTTGGAGTCCCATACTTCGACCTGCAATCACAACGAAGAACATTAGACCACGTTTTAAAAGGGTCAGGACTGGTCTTGAAGCCAAGAAGAGCAAATACAAGCTTGTGGTCCATTTTTATTTTAAAAACCGATTTACTTTTTTTATTTTAGATTGCAGCGTTTAAAATCTCAGGACCAGCCCTGAAAAAGATAAATACAGTTTTGGGTACAACTAACTGACTGACCTCTGCGCGAAAAATGCAGGGAGCAACCCGATTTCACTCATACCGAGAAGTTGAAATGCATCACTACTCATCTCGGCTTCAAACAATCCTAGATTTGACATTGCAGCAGCAGCTTGTATCCATCCTTTGAGCCAAACACCTCCAATAAGCATCCCAACCTCAGCAAAATACCCATCACTCCATTCTCCTGAAGAGGATGGGCTTAAAGCTCCAGTCCCTGCCATGAGAGGAATCAAATACGACCCCATGACTAACAAAACCGCTCCAAACAATGCCTTTGGAAACGTCTTCCCGGGGCTATCAACTTCTCCTGCAAGAGTACTAGCTTTATCCCAATAGTTCAGATTCCAAAACATGGTATTGAAGTATCCTCTCCAATTAACCTTTTGGAAATCCACAAACAACCAACGCTTAGGCCTGATTTGAGGAACCGCAAGCAAAGCCATTACAACGAAAGGGCAGAGCGAGAAAATCGCTAACAGAACAGCTGAAAAGCCAACAATATGCAATCCTCTATAGTTCAAATACGTGAGTGAGAAAGTGATGCTTAATAGAGCAGGAACACGAGCAGCTACATGATCCAAAACAGGGAACGAATGTTTTAAGTAATCAAGGAACAAGACAGGGTATAAAGCATTGTCCATAACACCACTGAACCATTTCCAAAACCCTTCTTGAAATCCCCAAAACGGACCAAATGCTGAAGAGATCCAAACCACATAGCCACCATTATCAGGGAAGCTTGTAGCGAGCTCTGCTGTGATTAGAGCCTCGGGTATGCTCCAAATCAGAGGGAAAATCAAGAATCCTAGAAGGGCTAAGAGAGGACCACCACCTGATTTCACAGAATCTTCCACACCAAAAGGACCACCAGAAACTTCATAGAATATCAGAAACACTAGAGGCAACAGTGTCAGCTTCGGGTTTGGTTTCGTCACGGCGTCGTTTTCATCGGTTGCGATCACCTCTTCACCCATCAAACAAATAACACCAACAGATTTATGTTAACAAGAGAGAGAGAGACCTGTCGCTGAATCTGTGGAAAACAAACAAACAAAAAGGTCAATATTTTAGAGAGTTTCAATTGAAAAAGCAAGAGCCTTTCTAGAAATTATGTTAAGAAGTCAGATTAATCGATGGGTTTCTGTTTCAAGAACATGGGTCTGGTGAAGAATCTAACCTGGAAGGTGTAAACTGGGTCTCTGACTGTCTCTCTCTCTCCCCCCTGTGATGAACCCTAAAATTGATAAAGATCTTGAAATGATTGAAAGGCTGAACAAGTTTTATTTGTCAGATTCAAGAATGGATGTGACGTTTGAATGAAAGTATCTTGTAGAATCAATTTTGTCGTGGGGCTGCACTAGTAGAATTGTAATTAAGAAGCCACATGGCTACAAAGTCTTGCACTATTCCATCAATCCAGGACTTCCGACTTCGTCAAACTTTTGCTTTTCTTCATTTTTATTTTCTTTACGAAATGATTTTGTTCTTCTCGATACCAGACTAACCAATAATATAATATCTTTTCCTGGGAAAATAATACATTTGAATTAACTTACACTGGTTTTTTCATTAAATTTCATGTTACCATATGAAACTATAATAATATTTTATATGTTGATACTCCCGGAAATTGTAGTGGATTTTTTTTTTCACGAAATGAATAACATTGATAAAAAACTTTTTATTAAAATGTTTATTTATACACTTTATAAAATATAATGTTTTACAATATTTTCACAATTAAAATCATATTATGTTTTATTTATAATAATAATTTTATCATTTCAATTATGATTTGTAGGATCTTGCATATTTGTTTTTTATTTATTTATTTAGTAGTTGTTTTTCTCATTTTGAAGTGTGATTTTGCATGTTTTATGTTTTGTGATCTTAAACGACAAAAAGTGAATCAATAAGATAGAATAATTCTATCTTTAGCTCTAAATATTAGACTAAGTTACATTTAACTGATTATATCTTTAGAATACCAAGCAAAAGGAATTAAAAATTGAGGTGAACTCTAGCTTTATCATAATTGTAAGGTTTGTTTTCGATCTTGTTTACTTGCATTTGTTCTTGAATTGATTTGTGTATGATCTTGACACAGGATGTACGAGTTCCCATTGAGAATCAATGGTACATCTTGGTGACTTTTAGAGTCACACCTTCACTATGAACCTTAGAAGAATGTTACAAGGTTTGTCTTTTTTACACTAGATTACAATGAAATGCTAGCTAAAGAACTGTTACTAAAGCTTGTTTCTTGCAGCTTCTTTGAAGACTTCAAAGGATCTTGGAGCTTGCCAAGAACTCGAGGATGATGGAGCTAACTCGCGTAAGTTTCTTGCTTCTAATGATGCTCTGCTTTTAAATATGTTTCTAACAAATTTAACAACCTTCGTGCAGAGCTTGAGAAATAACGAAGCCCACCACTTGATCTTGCGAAGCCCACCTGAAGCCCAAAGCTCACTTGACAAAACCAGACAATAGCTCCAAAAACTCCACCTTTTTCGCGATTTGTCTCAAACCTAACACTCTCTTGACTATTCATCTCCTGCGAAGGCAACCAGACATTTCTTCGTCTGAACCGCTGGAAAAACTGGACCCACCACCTTCAGGAAAGGTATATCATCACAGGTAACCACCATTTGCATCCTGCAGAACACAAAAGCTTTTGATTTCCCTCTGGAGCTAATCGACCTTTCATCTTCCTTGCAGGTACTGGTCTTCACTGAGAACCTTTCTAATGCTTCCTGTGAACTTGAATCTGCAAGGTAATCCTTCTATTCACCATCTTCTTGACTCTCTTTGAACAATACTCTTCCTTTTGTTGATTTTTCCTGTGACACATTCCTGATGTCACTTTTCCTTTTTGTTGCAAGATGACCAAACCAACCAGCTCAACCCGCAACCAGCTCCACCTGGAACTAAAGGGAGGTCACCCCAAGAAATACCATACACTTCTCGAAGTTCTTTCCAGGTAAGCTTTTGGTAAGCATATCTGAAGGGTTTTCTTATGGACTTTGTGAATCTCCATCTCACCATCTGTAATTAAGTCCCTTATCTTTTGAAATTTAACTGCTATATGTTTAGTTCTCCCATGATAGACATTGTTTTTAGCTAGACTTATTGCACTATGTGAATCACTGTGAAGTTTGAACTTGTCTTGATGAAAACCCAATTCTGTGCAAAAACCCTTTGACCATAAACTTTCTTTGGCAACCTCTGTAGCTGCCATATACTCAGCCTCTGTGGTGGACAAAGCCACCACATGCTGAAGGCTGGATTTCCAGCTAACCAAATTACCACCTACTTTAAAAACATAACCAGATACAGACCTACGCTTGTCTAGGTCTGCTGCATAATCAAAATCAGTGAAACCTTCAATTAACATATTTTCATCTTGTTTGATGAATGTTAAACTAACATATGATGAACCTTTAATGTACCTTAAAATCCACTTTACGGCTAACCAGTGAGATCTTCCTGGTTTAGCCATGAACCTGCTAACTAAACAGATTGCATAAGCTAGGTCAGGTCGTGTGCCAATCATAACATACATAATACTCCCTACTGCACTAGCATAGGGAGTTAACTTCATAAACTCACTTTCTAGTTTCCATTCTGACTCTGTTAAGCTTCTCAATTTGAATTGGGAATTTGTTGGTGTAATGACTGACTTAGATTCTTTCATGCCAAAAGTCTTCACTACCTGAGCTAGACACTTTCCTTGTGTTAGTCTTAGTAGGTTCTTTTTCCTATCTCTGGTTATTTCCATTCCTAGAATTTTGGTAGTTGGACCCAAATCTTTCATCTCAAACTGTCTGCTCAACTCTTTCTTCAACTTCTGAATTTCCTTAATGTCTTTAGATGCAACTATCATATCATCTACATAGATTAGTAGGAACACTATGTTATCAATGTTGTTGCCCTTTCTATAGACACATGAATCATAAGAACTTCTTTGAAACTTTTGACTCTTCATGAACTGATCAAATTTCTGATTCCATTGTCTTGGAGACTATTTTAACCCATAAAGGGATTTTTGCAATAGCCACACATGATCTTTTCTTTTAGGATCAGTAAATTCCTTTGGTTGATTCATATAGATGGTTTCATCCAATGAACCATGTAGGAAAACTGTTTTCATGTCTAATTGCTCTAGTTCTAAGTTGAAGTTAGCAACCACTGATAGGATAATCCTTATTGACACATGTTTAACAAGAGGTGAGAAAATTTCATTGTAGTCAACCCCTTCAATTTGTGTGAAACCTTTTGCAACTAGCCTAAATTTAAATTTAGGTCCTTCTACTCTAGGGATTCCTTCTTTCCATCTGAAGATCCACTTGCATCCAACTGGCTTCTGATTTCCTGGTTTATGAACAATATTGAATGTATCATTTTTCCTTAATGATTCCATTTCTTCATTCATGGCAATCTGCTATTTCTTCCAGTTTTTACTTCTTTTAGCCTCTGCAACATTTCTTGGTTATTCTATTTCAATGTCATCAGAACAAGCTAGTGCATAGGCCAGATAGTCTGCATCTTCAAATCTTGATGGTGGCCTCATGTTTTCCCTCATGACCCTGTCTCTTGCCAACATGTAGCTACTCAGATCTTCTGTCTCATTTGCTGGTTCCATTCCTCGTTCAATCTGTTCACTTCCTTCTGATTCAGATTCTGATTCCTCTGATCCTGATTCAGCTCCATCTTGGTCACTTGTTCCTGTTCCTTGTAGCTGAGCCTGTCTTTGAGTTACATTTAACTCCTTATGCTTATTTGACTGATTTCCTTGTATATCATCTTTGTACACTATTTCTTCCTGGAATACCACATTTCTGCTCACTGTAAACCTGGATTCTTTTGGTAGCCAAACTCTAAACCCCTTTACCCCTTGTGGGTAACCCATAAAGTAACCTTTCATTGCTCTAGGGCTTACTTTATCTTGCACAATATGAACATAGGTAACACAACCAAACCTTCTAAGATGTGAAAAGTCCATTTCTTTTCTTGTCCACATTTCCTCTGGAATTTTATAATCTATAGCTGAGGTAGGAGATCTGTTTATCAAATACACAACAATAGAAGCTGTTTCATCCTAAAACCTTTTCTCAAAGCCTGCTCTGCCAACATGCTTCTGACTTTATTCATGATAGTCTTTTTCATCCTTTCAGCCACTTCATTCTGTTGGGGTGTGTAGGCACACGTTTTATGTCTCTTAATACATGTCTTTCTACCCAAGGAATCAAAAAGAGCATTACAATACTCCAGACCATTGTCTGTTTTAAGACATTTCAACTTCTTTCCAGTTTGGTTTTCTACAAGTGTTTTCCAATCAACAAAGTTTTGATATGCTTCATCCTTTGTTTTTAGAAAATAGATTCATACTTTCCTGCTATAATCATCTATAAAAGTTATGAAATACTTGCAACCTGACAAGCTAGGTTCCATACCAGGTGATCCCCAAAGGTCTGGATTTACATATTCCAAAGGTTCCTTGCTTGAATGCTTTCCTTTCTTGAAACTTTGTTTATGCAATTTACCTAGTACACATTCTTCACAGAACTTAAAAGATTTAACTGTACTTACACCTAGATGTCCCTGTTTTTCAAGTATTTTCATAACTTTGTGACTCATATTTCCAAGTCTTGAATGTCATCTCTTTGTAATATCATCTGCTTGAACATAAAAAACTGCTTCACCCTTTGCTACACTTCCTTGTAAGTAGTATAGGCCATTGTCATATTTTCAGATATTACTTTCTCACATTCCTTGTAGAATGTAATAATAAAATCTTCACTTGTATACTTACAACCATTCTTTTCCATTTGACCATAAGAAATTAAATTCTTGCCCATAGTGGGCATATATCTCACTTCAGTTAGGATAACTATAAAATTATCAAGATTTACAATCTTGATTGTACCTATACCTTTTACCTCACTGTAAGTGTTGTTGCCCATAAGGACTTTGTCTCCTTCAAATTCTTTTAGCTCACTTAGATATTCTTTGTCACGTGTTATGTGGAAGGTACAACCTGAATTCAAAATTCATTCTCCTTCTTTAAAGTTTGTACTAGCTGTTAACACCATAGGAATCTTTTCTTCTGCAATGTTTGCAGAAGTATCCTTCTATTTGTCTTTCCTATCAGGACAATCCTTTTTCCAGTGGCCTTCTTTGCCACACACAAAGCAGCCCTTTTCATTCTTGCTCTTGTTTTTAAACTTGGATTTTCCTTTTGTCTTAGACTTGTCTTTTCCAGCTGTATTTTGTTTATTCTGGTTTTTACCTTTGGATTATGCAATTAGGCCCTCTGCACCTGTCTTTGGTTCCAAGGAAATTCCCTTCTCTTTGAGCTCCACTTCCTTAGCATAGACTAAACTTATTACTTCTTCTGTGGTCAAAGAGTTCTTTCCTTAACCATACTTTAATGTGTGAACAAGTTGATCATAGCTTGGGGGCAGACTTGTTAGGATCTGGATTGCTTGATTCTCATCAGGAATGATTATGTTTAGACTTGCTAAGTCAGCTATTAACTTCAAGAAACCATACAAGTTCTCCTCTATTGATTTTCTCTCATCCATCTTGAAACTTGCAAATTTCTATTTGAGGTAGATTCTATTTTGGAGAGACTTGGTCTGATAGTCCTTCTCCAATGCTTTCCACATCCCTGATGTTGTCTTTTGATGCATTACCTTCCTTAGAATGATATAACTTAGACATAAACTAATGAGATTCCTCACTCTCAGATCCTTTTCCAGTTTCTTGATACTGGATTTGTCATCTTCTTTAGGCTGTACTTTCTCTAACTCAGTTAGAGTGCCTTCATCTTCCTTTAAGGCTGATAACAGACCTTGTATTTCTAGTTGACCCATCATTCTATACTTCCAAAGCCCAAAGTCACATTTTCCATCGAACTTCTCCATCTCAAATCTCCCTGGAGTTGGATCCATGATTGTTTCTTCTTGATTCTTACCTGTTTAATAATCAAGAAAACCAGAAAACAACCACAGTGCCTGAACACAACAAAAATGTGATGCTTAAGACTTTAAACTAACTTGGATAGAGATTATCAGTTGCGATCTTGGAATTGACTTCCTCTTTTGTTTTCTATTTTGAGCTTTGGGTGCTGCTTTGATGCTTGGTCACGAGAAGATCTTGAGTCTTCTCTATTCTTCCTATTCTTGTGATTGACTTGCTGGGGCAAGATCATAATCCTTTCTCGAAGATGCAATTAACAGAACCGTACGCTCTGATACCACTTGTAAGGTTTGTTTTCGATCTTGTTTACTTGCATTTGTTCTTGAATTGATTTGTGTATGATCTTGACACATGATGTACGAGTTCCACTTGAGAATCAAGGGTACATCTCAGTGACTCTTGGAGTCACACCTTCACTATGAACCTTAGAAGAGTGTTACAAGGTTTGTGTTCTTTACACTAGATTACAATGAAATGCTAGCTAAAGAACTGTTACTAAAGCTTGTTTCTTGCAGCTTCTTTGAAGACTTCAAAAGATCTTGGAGCTTGCCAAGAACTCGAGGATGATGGAGCTAACTCTTGTAAGTTTCTTGCTTCTAATGATACTCTGCTTTTAAATATGTTTCTAACATATTTAACAACCTTCTTGAAGAGCTTGAGAAGTAACGAAGCCCACCACTTGATCTTGCGAAGCTCACTTGACAAAACCAGACAATAACTCCACAATAATCAAATAAGGGGTCATTTGCATGAAGGTGGACTTTGAGATATGTAATATCACTTTAGTGCACTTTGTGCTTTTGGTGTACTTTGGTGAGGAAAGAAAAAACTTTTGTCTCCATTATACCCTTATATTTTTATATAATTACACTTTACCCTTTTCTCTCTCATGACATGTGTCAATTTGCTTTTTTTTTGCACATCCAATCTTTAAAAACCAATTACCTAATATATATATATATATATATATATATATATATATATATATATA
>OVBE01000727.1:28946-45044 GCA_900406425.1 Iberis pinnata
AAAAGTTATACCAAAATTCTTAACTTTTTATACTCTATAAATAGACACTTGTTTTGTTTAATTTGGACACAGAAAAAAAAAACAAATTTCATGATGTCTGTGTACACGACACTTTGTGTACATGACGCTAATTATTCGATGTACACAATGGTTATTCAGTATGTATACAATGTCGTGTATCATTCAACATGTGTATAACGTCATGTACATGATGCTTGTGTGTACAACCTTGCGTATCATGCAATATGTGTACAACGGTACGTACACAACGTTCTGTACACAATGCTTGTGTACATCGTGCTAATTATTAAATGTACACATCTAATAATTAGCATGATGTACACAAGCATCTTATACACATTATTGTGTACATGATGCTATGTACATTTTTCATGATACACGGCGTTGTACATAGACTGCATCATCATTATATACATCTAATAATGATACGTTCATTGTACACGACATTTTACATAGACTGCATTATCATTATGTACGATTGCATTATCATGCACAACTGCATTATTACTGTGTACATCTAATTATTAGCATGATGTACACAAGCATCATGTACACATCATTGTGTACGTGACACTATATACATATTGCATGATACACGAAGTTGTATATAGACTGCATCATTATTGTGTACTCCGAATAATTAGCGTCACGTACACAAAGCATCGTGCACACGACATTGTACATAGACTGCAATATCATTGTGTATGACTACACTATCATTGTGTACAACTGCATTATTATTGTGTGCATCTAATTATTAGCATGATATACACAAGCATCGTGTACACATCATCGTGTACTTATCATTTTGGTAGACGGAAGGCAGACTGCCAGAAGTTGATCATGCTGACTATCATCGACAGGATAAGCTATAAACGACTTGCATAAGAGTGAAGCTTAGACGATCAAGAGTTGAACCGTGAACGTACACGGTCAACTAGCGGTTCGTAATCCGTTTGTGAAAGCCTTTTCATTGTTAAGGGTAGGCCAAGATAGCAGATGGGCAAAGGTTCGCAGCGAAGCCCATAAACGGAGATGATTTGAAGTAATGGCGGAGGTGGGTTTGATGTGAGGAAACTGAGGATTTTGTGAGATTGACACGGAAACCCGAGGCATTGCCGAAAGTCTCCAAAACCTTGCAATATGCCATGTATGGAGCCTGTAGTCCCATCGCAAAAAATAAGAATATCATATGCAAAGCAAAGATGAATGAGTCCTAGATAGTGACAGTAAGGGTGATAACCGATACGCCCAGAGACCGCAACTGCATTCAAAAGCTTAGACAAGACATTATTGACAATGACATAGAGATAGGGGGATAGGGCACAACCTTGGCGTAGCCCACGTGAACTTGGAAAGTATCCCGCTGGTTTCCCGTTAACGGAGATGGAGAAGGTAGTTGTTGATATACACACATGGACCCAATGAATAAAGATCAGGGGAAAATCGAGAACCTGTAAAATGGTGGTGATGAAATCCCAATTAACCGTGTCAAAAGCTTTAGAGATGTCAAGCTTGAGTGTACACCGAGGCGAAACTGTTGGGTGATGAATCCTTTACAAGTTCTGTGGCTAATAACACATTTTCAAGAAATAGTCGTCCTTTAATGTATGCGCTTTGGTTCGGTTCAATAAAGTCGGGTAGGAGAATCTTCAGACGGTTGGCGATGATTTTTGAGATGTCTTTGTATAGAATGTTGCAACAGGATATGGGTCGGTAATCAGTGATTTGCTGTGGATCATCCCCTTTAGGTATCATCGAGATGAGAGTAGCGTTAACGCCCCTCAGCAAAAAACCGTAGATGAAAAAAGATTGCACCATGGTGATGAAATCACCACCAACAATCGACCACGTTGCTTTGAAAAACTCTGCCGTATAGCCATCAAGACCTGGAGCTTTGTTAGATGGCATGGAAAAGAGAGTGGCGTGGATCTCCTGGGCTGTAACTGGTCGTGTTACTTACGCACTTTTCATCAAGAGGAAAACGGTAAGTAAGCAGGTCTTCAAGATGGGATGAGGGGAGTGGAGTAATGGTATTGGAGAGTTGGAGAAAAGTTGGAAGTGGCAGACAACCTCTCCCTTTATCTCTGTAAGGTCAGTTGTTATGTGGCCCGAGGGTAGTAGTAGACGCCGAATCGAGTTCCAACTTGATCGCGAGAAAGTAATACGGTGGAAGAATGATGTATTTTGATCTCCATGTATTAACCAATTTATTATGGATTTTTGCTGATATAAACGCTCCTCTGCCACTGCAAGAAAGAACCATTCTAGTGAAGCTGCAGCCTCAGTTTAGACATTTGTTGGAGTGGGATATCTGAGGGCATTTAATTGTGCGGTGCAAAGGATATCATAGGCTGATCGGGTGTGGTTGGAAAGATCACTGTAGGATGAGTGATTTATGTGGGGAAGGGGAGCTTTAAGTTGCTTGAGCTTTGTATGGAGCAATCGGAGAGCGACTCGGGAATGTGTGACGTTGGGACTCGAACTCCATGCATCAAGGATATGATGCAAGAAAGAAGGGTGATCGATTAGAAAATGATTAAATTTAAATGGCTTGCGAGAAATAGAGTGATAGGGAGAGAGGTGAATGACGCAGCATGCATGATCGGATACACCATTCGCCTTAAACGCTGCATAAGAACCCGGAAAGGCACTCATCCAAGAATCATTAACAAGACTTCTATCAAGCTTCTTAGCGATGGGCTCACCATCATGACGATTCATCCATGTGAACCGAGGTCCAACGTAGGACAAGTCTGCGAGGTCCATGCGATTGACCAAGTCCTGGAATTGCAGCATTCCCCGAAGGCGTTGACCTCGAAGATGACTCGAGTGATTAGAAGATGTTATTATTTCGTTGAAATCACCCATGACTAGCCATGGAATTTGCGTAGGGCCATAGAGTCGGCGACTCTCCAACTACACGTTCCAAAGCTGTACACGTTCGGCCTAAAAATTAGAAGCATAAACACATCATATTAGAACAATAGAGCATGAATCTAATGTTACAATAATAGTGATCAATTAGGAAGTGAGCAGAAGGGGAGTGACAACAACACCCTCCTTCCAACAAACCCAAATACATCCTAATCGATGAGCGGCATAGTTATGAATGGCATCCCATCCAGGAAGAGCTGACTGCAAAATACGATTAAAGTTGTGAGATTGGACCCGAGTATCAAGTAAACAACCAAATTGTGGTTTGGTAGCATGAAGGCAGTGACAAATGATAGGATGTTTATGTGGCTGGTTAAAACCCCTGGTATTCAAAGCAAATAACAACATGATCATTATTGCCTCTAGGAAGAGACATTAGAATGCTTTTTGGTAACCAAATGTTTTGACGGTTTTCGGGTAAGAAGAACTTGATCTGCATGTTTTGTCTTTGTTCTTGTGCTATATCGTCCCGCTAGGATAGCCTTTGTTGCTTTAGGTACGTCCCCATCCGATATCTTCCCCTCCTCTTTCTCCTCATCACCGGTCTGTTTATTGTCTGCAAGAACAAAAAAACAAGAAGATGAAAATGTGGAGATATCCTTAGGGTTAACCGATGCAAGCTTAGTGGAAGAGAGTGAGGAGGCGCGGCCGGTCCTCTTCACAAGTGACCATTCAGAAGTCGATTTCATATCAGTAATGTCCGAATTTTTTGGTTGATGTTGTGGCATTGTCGAGCCTGTGCCATCAAGGCGTTATAGAGCAGGGTCGTGTAAAGACACATTATTCATGTTTGTTGAGTTGCCTCCTACTGTTGGTGGTATCTTCGTGAAACCTGCATCATCAGAAAGAGTAGCTAAATCAGGGACATGTGGAGGTGAGGTAGAAGGCTCGATTAAAGTGACATGTGGAGCAATAGTTGATGAGTCAATCTGAGACATTTACTATTGGAATAGCATTATTTTCATTAGCGATAGAAGCATTATTTTCATTAGAATTTTAAGGAGATTTTCTTTGTGAGATTATTAAAGCTGGACTTTGCTGAGTGACTGCCTCATTTGAGGGTGCTGTTATGGACTCAATCAAGTCCTTCTTGTTGCAAGACGGAGCTGTGTGACCCCAAGCTTTGCATGTCTTACACCGTGGCGGTAACCATGGATATTTGACGAGGATTGGAGTTTCATTCCGATTAGTTGTATCACAGTTGTAAGCTCGTTTCCCAGATTAACAACAGCCATGACTCTCCCAACGTCAAGGTGAACACAACATTCCGTATTGGGATGTAATCTCTGAAAATCACCGACTATATCACCGAGAAATTTGAAACCTGCAAAGGAATAGAGATAGCCAGGAATGTTTTGGAAATCAACCTATAATGGAATTGCAGTAAGGTCCAACTTGGCTTGTGATTTGGAAGGACTCCATTCCTGCACCATAAGTAATGTATCAGAAATATGCCAATATTTCTTACGACAAACATTGTTTCGCAGTTCAGAAGAGTCAATACGAAACAAAACTGTATCACTTTTAATGAATTGAACATCGATCTTTGCTAATTTGCTATCACGATTCCACAATCAATTGACTGTGGCATGAACTTTGCCTATATGTGGTGCTTCACCATTGTTTTTTTTGCAATTGTCTACTAGGCCTATGTATCATGTGTTGTTCTACCAATTGATATCCACTCAGATCTTTGATACTCTCTAGGATTTCGACTGACACAAAGTTATCAATATCTTCTGGTGAGGGATTTTGAAATTAGCTTTTAACTATACAAGTATATGTGTATGGGGAAGACCACGCTTTTGAAATTCAGTGGTATAAACAACTGCAAAAAATAATTTATAAGTTAACACATCAATGTCTTAAAAAAAAAGGAAAAAAGTACCTCCATTAGTGGGTCCGAAAAAATGTTTTTTTTCTTCTCAATATCAATAACCAATTGTTTTAGTTTTATATGGAAAACTCGAGATTCGATATCAGGTCTACCACAATAAGAAACGTCATTTGTTAATTTTATATAATCGATAATCTCATTCCATTTTGGATTAGCAGTCATTCTTATAAAAAGGTCTGGATTACCATAACAACGACATAGAGCCATTACATCTTGATATTTTTCAACCATATACCTTAGGCTACCAGTATGAGATGATGGTAACACTATACATTTACCAATACTCTGAGGATTGTTATCGCCTCTAGTAATAGCATCACGAACATTGTTATATATATTTTCTCTAATTGTCGCTTGGTTAGCCTTTACCCATTGTAGACGATAAGACTCTATTGATGTGTCAGCATCAACAATATATTGATGAAACAATCTTCCTCTTTTAACAAGTGAAGAACCATCACACATTCTTGATTAAATACAATATGCATAATATTCCCTCATCTTCCTTGCACCTTTATTTGGTTTAAAGTTACTATATCGAATGTCTTCATAGTAACTTATTTCACCGTATGGGAATAGTAAATGATATTGAAGGGTCATGTAAAGTGGATGAGTACCATATACGTTGTAAACTTACCGATTGATGATGCAATATAATATATCTTTCTCCCATTGTAGAACTAAAATCACTAACAACTAATGCTGCAATTTCACTTGACGAAGACAACTCATATTGAGTTTTTTTTATATGTCCAACCAAATAAATTTGAAATTCATCGTGATTACCACTTTCATATCTATCTCTTGCTTTCCTAAAAAAAATTGCTTGAACATTATACTCATATAGCATATCAGTTAAACTTTTAACAATATTTTCATCAAGCTCATTAGAGTCATCTCCACTAATTGTAGATAAACGATTTTTAAAACTCATTTAATGTATCATAAATGTATATTTGAGAAAATTTTGGAACCTCACCATTAGTTGGTAGTAAAGAACCAATAATATGATAATTTTCACCTTATACCTTAAACAATACAATCCATATGTATTTTGTACAGAATAATCAATCTCTGCATCCATAAAAGTGAAGATTAAGTTATAAGTCCTTATTAATCTTAAAAAGATTGCTTAGACAGTAGCTTATCTAAAAGTGATGTGGCGTTTGTATAAATGGTAACAAAACATGTCCGAACTTGCAACAAATTGTAAATAATAGTCGTTTACTAACTTTTTCTTTTGCTGAAATTTCTAAATACCAATCACAAGCTTTACAATTGTCACACTGCAATAACTTGTTTTCACATTCTTCTTTGAATGGCCTGCCGCTTTTCTCTATTAATTAATATATTTAATTATTAGTGAGCTATTATTAAATATATTTAACAAATATTAAATGTAGTCTTACGTTTACAAGTTATGAGCTCCTTATTTGATTTAGTTTGTATTTCAATAGCTATTAAAATTTGAAACATATTAGTACAAATATGCATGAATTAAAATATATATTAAAATATAGCAAATAAATAACTATCTATTTATCTATATATTTTAAAATAATTAAATCTAGATAAAATATATTTAATTAATAATAATTAAAATTACTATTCAAATGTAACTGGTTATGTGATGATTCTCCAATTACTTGCTCAATTTCCAAATTCAAATTTTCAGGGGATTTTCTGCCATATAAAAAATGTATTTTGTTACAAAAAGCAATTAAGTTTGGTAAATGATCCAAGAATTTCAAAAACTATTTACTTTATAAGTTATGTGTTAAAATATTTAAAAAGTTAAAATATTAAGAAGTCAGCTTAATTGCACTAACTAAACAACTCAAACTACATAACATAACAACTATGGTGAGAGATAATAAATAAATTACTTTTAAACTATGTAATCAAAAGACTCTAAAGGTAAGAGGCTCTTGCCACAAATTGTTGGAAATAAGAGAAAGAATAATCTAATGTTTATTTCTTTAATATATAGTTTGATGATATCTTATCATTATTTTATGAAAATGAATATGGCTAACGTGAAAGTTATGTATTCCACAAAAAGAAAAAGAAATCTTTCAATCTTCTATAGATCTCATCTTAAAAACGAAACGATACAAAGCGGCCATAGATGCGAAGCAAGACATCCCATAATAGCCATCAAAACTCATTTAATTCGGTTAATTTAGAACCATTTTACAATGGACTCTATTGTTTAATACAAAGCAGTTTTAATTAACACACGTTATTAAAAAAATCAAATTTTCATCATTAAACTATTATATTACTTTAACAAGTTTAATAAACTCACAATTATTGTTGTATATTAAAAAATTATACCTATATTTGTCAATATATACAATTCCAAATCTTTTTAACATTACTATTTATAATTTACTCGCTATATTACTTTTTTCACCTATAATATAAATATAAATATAAATATGAAAATAACCAATAAAATAAATAAAACTGTTTTAATTTTAAAGTATTTTGCCGAGTAGTATTAAAAACATTTATTAGTTTACTAGAGAAAACTCAAATAAAAATATTTTTATATAAAAATAATAGTATAGGTAATATGTGCAAAATCTATCTTTCACGAAAAATATATTGTTTTATAAAACAGTGATTTTAACAAAGTAAAAGATTCTAGATGCTACTCATCTTCATGCAAAACAAACATTCATTACATCTTTTACATAAAAACAACCTTAAATGATTTCCTAATAATGTCTTTTAAATACAAATATATATCCATATATAACAACTATACATATATGATTAATAATCATCATTTTTTTAAGAATTATATATATATATATATATATATATATATATATATATTATAACAATCATCAATCTACAAGAAAGGAATATTCAACCAGAATGAAAAAGACATAAAAAATACATTTAAGTTGAACTGAGTAATTATTACTATCGGTGAAAAACAACAAGATTTAGAACAAGTACCATTCACCATAAGTTCTTGATTAACAAATGAATAAACAAGTACAATTAAATATTTATAGTGATTAGTGAATGAAAAGACACAACAAAAAGACACCACTATTCAAATGTACCATATCCCTTTTTTGATTATTGCATGATTTTAATAAAATTAAATAGAAAATGATAAAATAAAAATATATAGTAAATTAAATGGAAAAAATCTATTAAAGTAAACAAGTAGGTGAACCTATATAATTTGAATTACATAATATAAGTTTAAATTAAGGAATAAAAACCACAACCAAACTTGATAAACTTGTACAATAAAATATTTATATATGAAAGAAAAAACATAATTTAAAAGACATAACTATTCAAATGCACCCTTTTATTTTTTATGGTAATAGCATGATAGAATAAGAACAAATAGAAAATTAAAAATTAAAAATTAAAAATATATAAAAAATGAATTGAAAAGTTATAACTATTTCACATGCACATGAATAATAATCTCCGCAAAAGACATCACTTCGATTAATAAAACAAAAAACTGAAAAAATTTAAAGTCATACCTCTTCAAATGACACCTCTTCTATTTAAAAAAAAATGTAAAAATGCAAATAGATAAACTAGAATTTTTATTAAAATTAAAAAGTAAGAAGTTAAAAATGAAAGACAAAATGAAAAAAATGAATAGACATGAATAATAAACTCCATAAAATACACCTCTTTCATTAATAAAATTGAAAAAATTGAAAATCATACCCGTTCGAATGGCACCTCTTCCATTTAAAAAATAAAAACATGTAAAAATGCAAATACATAAACAAGTATTAAAAGTAAGAATTTAAAATTAAAAGACAAAATAAAAAAATGAATAGACATGAATAATAACCTCCACAAAAGACATTTCTTCCATTAAAATACAAAAAATGTAAAAATTGAAAGTCGTACCTCTTCAAATGGCACATCTTCCAAAAAGTAAGAAGTTACAAATGAAAAATGAATAGACATGAATAATAACCTCCACAAAAGATACATTTTTCATTAATAAAAAAAAATTAAACAAATTGAAAGTCATACCTGCGCAAATGGCACATTTTCCATTTTTTAAAAAATGTATAAATGCATTACATAAACAAGTATTTTTTATTAAAATTAAAAACTAAGAGATGAAAGAAAAAATGAAAATGAAAAAAAACATGAATAATAACCTACACAAAAGACATATCTTCCATTTATAATACACAAAAAATGTAAAAATTGAAAGCAATACCTCTTCATAGCACATCTTCAATTAAATATGATTATTATTATTATAATTTTTTTAAAATGTATTAATGCATTACATAAACAAGTATTTTTATTAAAATTAAAGTAAGAAGTTACAAATGAAAGACAAAATGAAAAATGAAAAGATATAACTAATAACCTACACAAAATACATCTCTTTCATTTATAATACAGAAAATGTAAATTGAAAGTCATACATCTTCATTACACCTCTTCAATTAAATAAGATTGTTATTATTATAAGATAAAAGCTGATTAAGCCAAATGGTCAGATTACTACAATTTGACAAAAAAATAAGAAGAATATGGCCTTAGTAGATTTTAGTTTTTGGTTTTTGGATTTTGGTTTTTAATTTTTAGATATTTGATATTGTTGTAAAATCTTGATTGGTAGTTTTTTTGGTTGTTATCAATAAACATAAGTTAAAAATCAATTACGATTTATGAATGAAAATATTGTTTTTTATTAAAAAAGAATATAAAAATGCTTGAACATATAATTTTATTTTATTTAAAATAACAAGCACAAATTTTTCAGTAAAATTATGATAATTTCATCTCGAATTCGTTCTTGAAATGTATATTAAAATATTCAATAAAATAATATTATAGTAGTTAGATATTAGGGTTAATTGGTGAGATATACATATTTTTAAAAAATTAGGTAGATATACATTTGTGTGTTTAATTAAAAAGTTGATATTAATATATCAAACTTATCTTCTTCTTAGTCTTTGTGTGAAGTACACACTCTCATCCTTCGGTGAGTTCATCTTTTTTTTTTTCTCACTATCTCTCTCTTTTTTAATTTCACATTCTTTTCTAAAGATTAGGCATTTTAATTCAAATAATTAATTAATAAAAACTTGTTTAAAAAACACAATTTTTTTATTAATCTAACATGACTAAAATTATTTAAAACGGATTTATATTTTTTAAATAGTGAATAGTGAATTTGGTTAATGAAATATCAACCCATGAATAGTCGCACTACTGAAAATGATAGTCGAACTACTAAATATAATAGTTGGACTATCTATGTGTACAAACAGAAAATCCGAAAATATAAACCCAAAACCCTAAAATATAAACAAAAAACTGGAATATATAAACCCAAAAATCCAAAAATATAAACCCAAAACCCCAAAATATAAACCCAAAATTCGAAAATATAAACCCAAAAATCCGAAAATATAAACCAAAAACCCGTAAATATAAACCTAAAACCCGAAAATATAAACCCAAAACCCAAAATTGAAAACCTAAACCCCAAAACATAAACCCAGAACCCCAAAATATAAACCCTAAACCCAAAAATATAAACTCTAAACTCTAAAATATAAACCCTAAATCCATATTATAACCCCTAAACCCCAAAATGTGAACCCAAAACTCCAAAATATAAACTCAAAATATAAACCAAAAATCCCAAAATATAAATCATACATATTATATTATATAACTATTATACAACTACTAAATCATTCACATATTTAACATTCTTAAATGGTTATATTAATCAGAACAATTAGATATTATTATCCATACATATTTAATTATGTAATGGCTTATAACAAAGAATATGACTACTCAAAAACATTCTTCATAAACTAAGAGAGAGTGAGAGAAAGAGAGAATGAGAGAGAAAGAAAGAGAAAGGGTAAAATGACATTTTTAAAAAATTGCATAGTAAACATATTAAGTATATGTTATTTTCTTAATTTTAGAGTATATAATGTATATCTAGTGCAATTCCACTAAATATAATTAAAATTTTTTATCAAAAATGCCATATTATTTCCATTCATTAGATAAAATGCCATATAAGAGAGACCTTTCGTTGTCTACCATAAGCGAGTAGGAAAATTTACCAAAAGGACTCTCTGACACAACTATACCGTTACAAGTACTTTTATATTTTTATTTTATTTTATTTATTTTCCTCTCTCCCACTCGAAGAAACTGTTCTTCTTTTAGTTTCCAATCTCCACCGCAAAATTAGAAACTGTTTCGAATAAATCAAACCCTAGATTGAAATCTTAGAGATTCTTCAAGCTTCTCCGAAATTTCGAACACAAATTTCGATTCTCGTACAAGAATGTCGGCTCGTAAGGAAACCGGCCACCCTCAGAGACCAAAAGTCAACGACTGCCGGAAAAGGGAATACCCGACAGAAAACTTCGACTGAACCGTCATCGTCTGTAGCAATCTTACCAGCCACCACCGAGACCTCTGTTCAGCGGCGACGAAGTCCACGGGGGCAACTGGCGGTTCCGGGAAAAGAGACTGTCAATTCGACGGTTGACACTTCGCGGTTACCACGTAGACTATATGCATCGGTCCGCTACCCACCGGAAGGACGGATTAATTGCTAATCCAAACCGGAACTGTTACTTGACATTGTGGAGGCGCTTGAAGACACAACGGACATAAATTACATCAAAGCATCAATTTTTGGTCCACTGCTTGAAATCCCGATCAGGAAGGCTTCATTCTCTGGTAAGCTTGTGCACCAGATGTTATGCCGGTCACTCGTGACTTCTAAAAAATATGAACTCTGGTTTGACTTTGCCGGTTGTCCTTTTTGTTTCTCTCTTCTTGAATTTGGAATGGTTACCGGTCTCCCTTGTGGACCATACCCTGAACATGAAGTAATGGAGCAGCTACAAACTCCAGAAGATCCAAGCAATCCATATTGGAACACCCTTATTTTCAACACGAAACAGAGTATGACTGTCAAAGACATTGTCTCGTTGAAGACGGACAAGAGACTGGCAGTGGACAAGAAAATGCCATCTTGGAGAAGAATCAGATTTGCTTTGATTGTGATAGTAGAGGGTGTACTGCTGTGCAACCGCAATCCTGTCAAAGTTAGAAGCAAGGTTGTTGAGATGGTCAAGAATTTGGAAGCGTTTGAAGCATATCCATGGGGTCGTGGAGCCTTTCTATTGACAATAGAGATGGTCCAAATTGGTGAGCAGTGTGAGGATGTCGAAGTACTTAGAGGCAAGCTTAATCAGTCCCACACATTGATACATGGATTCAGCCTGGCACTACAGTTATTCTTTTACCAGGCAATACCAGATTTTGTGAGGTTACTGCCTGCATCACGTGATGGTGACCATGACTTTACACATGAGTCTATAATCAGCTTACCAATGTGCCGGACTTTTCACAACAACAACATCATGAAAATCGAGAAAAAGTCCACGGTATGTCAGTAAACATCAAACATTTGTATCTATTACTAGTCCACTATAAGATTGCAGACATACTGGTTGTCCTCACAATAGACCAACAATTACATACTTATTAAATTAGTCCATTATGTTTGCTTAAACAACCAAAACATATTGAGCATTAGTCATCTGTATACTAGTAGACACAACTGGCGAGACTGGTTAATTTGTTCAGATTAATTGCTTTATGAGTTTACATTTTTGTACAGATGTATGTTCAACCATTTTTACCTGCTGAAGATGCTGAGTACAATATGGTAAACGATGTGTGGGATGACGAGGTGGAGGATTCTTCGGTTGAGTATACGGAAATTTTGCTTAATAGCGGGGTCAAATTTCAGAAGTCTATGTGGGAGAGTGACTGCACCATATTTGATCTTATTGTAGTTGAAGTAAGGAAACCGCAGATGTTGAAGCAATCAAAACCGGTTAAGAAGGCTTGGACACGTGCTCTAGAGATCACAGGGACATCGAAAGATAAACAACTAAAGCATAAGGAACAAGATAAAAAAACTGAAGAGAAAATGTCCACAAGATGTATCTGGGACTGAAGAGAAAGAGGGTCCGGACGTTGATGCTATGTTTGTGAGATTTGAGGAAATGCTTGAAGCTCATAATGAGAAGATAACTAAGTTGTCTTAGACCGAGAAGATGATCATGAAGGATGAGCTGCTGAATGAGATCATAAGTGAGGTCCGTAAGGGTGGTAAGTTTACAAGCCAAGAGAAAGGTAAAAAGCAAGCTGATTTGCACGTTTCCATAACTAGTAGTACTGACGATACAATATCCGAGAGGCCAGTTGGTGACGAAGAAGGTGGATGTAGCAAGATCCCAACATTTGAGGACTACCCCGGTGTTGCAGACGTTTTAAATGAAGTAGACAATCTGGTACGTCCTATGATAATTGCTGATTGGTAACTACTTTTATATGTTTGGTTGTCTAACCAAATTAAATAAATTTTTGCAGGCCTGTGGATTGTCCCATGGTGTTTCTGTAGACGACGCGGCCGAAAAGAAAGACACAACACCTACGGTAAGACATAAGGAGATGACATACATTTATATAACAACGAACTAAAAACATTATGTTTTTGTCTCAGGACAATTCGGTTTCAGCCACAAAAGTTATGGACGACCCAATACCTGGAAACATGTCCACAGACGAAGTAAGTGTGAACAATATTTTCAGTATATACTTGGCCAAGTTTCATATGCATGTCCATATTTTATCAGCACGACAAGACAACAACCTTGGACTATGAGAATGCAGTCAATGCAGATAAGAATAGAGAGTCATCAGTTAAGGCAACAAACCAGGTGGACATTTGTAAATATCAGCTATGCTTAGCCAAAACATCTAACAATTTGCTTTTTTCTCGATAGGAGAGAGAGTCGTCCACTGTCGGACCAGTAGACACAACACAAACTAACCCGATGTCCACCACAATTGCCCAGCCAATGGAAACCACCATCAATGTTGCCGAAAGTGCTGGACACAAGACCAAATACGACCCGAGTTTGATTCTTGCCTTTGATGAGAGTGACGTCTCCACAAGTTCTGGAGAAGGCAGTAGCAAATTTTCAGATTCTAGTGATGAGTCATTGTCTATCGGTCCTCATTGTCAACTACCGAATAGAGGACAGACAAGTGGACAAGTAAGTGGACTAAATTTATATGTTTATAAAACATTATTGTGCACATGGCTCAAACCTGATATCATATACCTGCCACATATGACCCCTGGAGTGGTTTCAAAGAAAGCCAAGGACACAGAGAGTTTGGGACTTATAGCTAGTGGACAAGTTAGTGGACATAATTACCGGTTATACGTCACATGTTTTGCATATTGTTCACACCTGAAATCATATATATGCCTCAGGTGACCACTTGAGTGGTTTCAAAGGAAGCACATGACACGGAGATCTTGGGAGTTAAGCCAGGTGGACAAGTAAGTGGACGACACTACTAGGTATATATCAAATTTTTTTGCATATTGCTCACACTTGATATCATAAATATGCCTCAGGAGACTACTGGAGTGGTTTCAAAGGAAGCAAAGGACACAGAGAGCTTGGGAGCCAAGGTTGTCGATGAGAATACTGAGCATGTAGTATCCAATAATGAGTCATTGTCCATCGGTGCGAGAAGACCACGCTTACGCTTATGGCCTCAAATTGGTAAAGTAAGTTGACATCATCACCCGACCATGTCACATGTTCGACAAATGTCTTTAGGCACGCTGTCATATTTACCACTCAGGTGGCTACTGGAGTGGTACCAACGGAAGCCTAAGCCACAGATAATGTGGGAGGCAAGATTAAGCTACTGGCAAGTGGACAAAATTCCGCCAGTAGACAAGTAAGTGGACAAATTTCTGGTTGACAAGGAAATAGACGAAATGCGTTTAGTGTATATGTCCACGGTCCATGGTCCACGGCTGCTCTACTTCTCATCCTATTTATGTGGCACAGGTGGCTACCATTTGGGACCAAATTGGGGCAGTGAAAACAGATAAGAAAACAAATATTATGGGTGATATGACGGACAAAGGTGCTGATATGGTGATTAGTGGACAAGACGACCAAGGGGGAGAAGCTGGACATGATGCTGCACCTGAAGGCCAACGACAGTCTGCACAGGATCCATCAGAGTCCGTAGAGGTTAGTGAATATGTGTAATTCACTTTAGTGGACTCCAACTTCCAACGGTTTACACACGTTTGGAATAAAGAATGCGTAATTTTTTGCATTCAGATCCCAAAAGACGGTGCTGAGATGGTGTGTACCGGACAACCCGACGTACTCACAAACAGTGGACAAGTGAATCCACTTGATGGACAACCCGAAGTCCTCACCAACAGTGGACAAGTGAATCCACCTGATGGGTAAACAAGAACAGACCAAAATGAGTACAACATACCAATCGCCTCACTCAGGAAGGCCAAGAAGAAGCTTGTTTTCTCAGATGATGGTGATGAACAAAACAAGAACGAGATTCGTGACAAAAGGATCACAAAGAAACCGAGAAGATTCCGCGACTCAACAACTCCTAAATATGTTCTCGACTTGTCACAAATCCACCCGTCCCTGGTGCCTGTTCCGACAGCCCAGAAGAAGAGTTTCCTGTCAAAATTCAGCTCACACGGCAAGAAGTAAGAATGTCCTTCCGCCACTACATTACCTTCAAATAATTATACCTAACTGTTTTATTATAATTTTTTGCAGGCCATACATCATTGACGGAAAACAGGTAAAGTTCTCCTTCTTTAATGTCGTAGTTAACCTTCATCATTCGATTGACAACAATGTGAGTTTTCACTGGTTACATATTTTGTCCACTGACTCATCTGTATTAAATGTCCACCTGATACGACGCTTTGTCCACCTAATTTTGATTTCCTACTGCAGCATATAGATGCTATGTTGAGTTTACTGTGGCGGAAGGCAGGAGACAAGCTCCTCAGCAAAAAGGTTGGCATTTTGGATAGCATGTTTGTGCGGCTGCTGTGTGACGAGAGCAACAAGTAAAAAAAATCCAAATCGAAAACAAAGTGTATCTGGAATAGCACAATCCAAAAGTACATCAAAGGTCTAGTCCCGAATCGGTTTAACAAGCTCACTTGGTTCACCTCGATCGAGAGGGTCTATGTCTCCATGGATTTGGGTCAATCCCACTGGGTTTCTCTTGTGATTGACCTTGAACATGGAACCATATACATTCTCGATAGCTACTGGAAAGGTATGGATGATGAGTCGATGGAC